>OVAP01002737.1:0-18517 GCA_900406295.1 Aurinia saxatilis
AAATACTCAGTTTTCGTGTGTAATAACCCACCAAAGTTAGGATTTTTTTTTTTACTTTTACTGTACCATCTCTTCCATGTGTCATAACCCACCAAGGTTATGATTTTTTAAACTTTTTGCTGTATGATCTTTATCGATGTCCAAAATATTAAATGATTGATATCAGTTGGTAATTTTAGGAAAATACTCAATGTTCGTGTGTAGTAACTCATTAAATTTAGGATATTTTTTTACTTTTATTTGAATGATCTCTAACGGCGTCAAAGATGTTAAAACATTGATATCATTCGGGAATTTATGAAAAATAATAATTTTTTGTGTGTATTAACCCACCAAAGTTAGGATTTTTCCACTTTTTGTATGATCTCTTCAGGTGTTCAAAATATTAAAGTATTGATATCATTTCGTAATTTTAGGAAAATACTTAATTTTTTGTGTATTTACCTACCAAATGTAAGGTTTTTCAACTTTTATTTGTATAATCTCTACCGGTATCCAAAATACTAAACCATTGATATCATTTCCATATTTTATATAAAAAAATCTTTCTTTGTATGTATTAACCCACCCAAATTAGGATTTTCTTACTATTTTTTGTATGATCTCTTTTGGTGTCCAAAATATTAAAGTATTGATATCATTTGATAATTTTTCAAAAATATTTAATTTTCGTGTGTGTTAACCCACCAAATTTAGGATTTTTCGACTTTTCTTTTGTATAATCTTTATCGGTATCAAAATATTAAAGCACTGACATGAGATTATAATTTTCTTTTGTAATTATTGATATGAGATTATAATTTTTATTTTATAATTTTTGAAGCATAAGCTTTAGGCATTACATGAGGTTATAAATTTTGTGGGCAACAATGTAAACAAAAAAAAGCTTGTAGTGTAGTGGTTGTTGCAAGTTTGGTATTTATGGGCATGCATCCAATGGAAGGAAATGGACATGTCGATAAATGCAGTTTGGTGAGACTACTAAATGCCATTTCGAAAGAAGCATGTCTATATATGCCCCAGTGCTTTCATATTTTTCTTTTTTAGTATTCGTTTTTAGTTTATTAATATGAGTTACATGATTTACATAATATTTCAAGTAACCAGAAAACAAAACAGCAACTGTATATTTCCTATTAACAAACGTCATAGGTTACACTATAAACATTATGAAGCACTTATGAGAATACAGTCATTGATAATAATTAGATAAAAATCTATGATCATTTGTAATTTATTCTAAAGATGATAATACCATATTATGATAATTGTGTAGTCATATCATTTGCAGATTTAATGTAATCAATGCAGCTGACCATTCTATTTCTTCTCACTTTTCTTTGTTCCCCTTTGCTTCTTCTACTTGAATCTCCTAAGTCCTAACAATACAAGCCAGGAAAGAAAAAGAGAAGGAGAGTAATCAAGATTTGGGAGAGATATATATGTAACTTTCCTACACTTTTTTGTTGTTATTTTACAGTTATATAAAAATATGTTGATGAAACGAGGTGTTGTAATCTTTGTAATTTTTACAGTTTTGGTTCTAATAATTTTTTCTCGTTCAAGTTCGATTCAAGCTGGAAGATTCATCACTACAAGAAAAATATATCACTTGAACGTTGCTAGTCGATCACAATATTACAAGTATCATCAGGAGTATGTGATTACGGAGATGTCAATGTTTAATAAATCTAGACGAGGATCGTCTAAAGTTCGGAGAAAGATCGAGGGCAAGGAGGAAGAGGAAGAGGAAGAGAAGCGATCTATCCCTACAGGTCCAAATCCTTTGCACGACAGGTAGATTAGTGAGAATTATAAACATACTTTGAGTTCATAATTTGTGGTTTGGTATACAAGTTTAGTTTGATATTTAGATTAATATTTGTTCTAAGAGAACTTATCGGATACATGTTGCATTTACTGAGAGATCGAAAGATCGACAAACTATCTGTATTTCATTATTAGTTTAGTTGATCTTCCGATCTTCCAATAACACTCTATTAAATTTATATTTCAAGAGTTAAATATTTAATTTTATTGGACTATTATGAAAAGAATTCTTAGATCTACGATCAATATATGTTATATGGTCTCATTTCAAAAACCATATAGTTAAAATATTATATAAAAAATGAGTAAAATTATTAAATGGAGATACAAATGCTTTTAAGATCTAAGTTGCGGGAAATCAAAAGTTGATTCACATAAATGGATGTCAGATCTCGTATAAAGTTTCCTTACTACATAGTTAAAAATCACGAGCTTGAGTACTATTTGAGTACTAGCCAAGAAAAGGCTGGTGATACTTTAGGCTAATACCATATACAAAAATACAAGAAATTTTGGGTGATCCAGACATAAATGTCAAATAACTTAGCTCCCACACCTTACTCTAGTATCTCAAAAACTTGTAATATAAATCGAAATGAGATAACAAAAGAATATACCCAAAAAAAAGGCTTGTGATCTCTAACTTTACTTCAACCAAACTTTGGTCCTACTTGGATTTTGAGGACTATCAATGTCACTGTTATAACAAAATAAAACTGTTTTTAAGCACAAGGAGGGATGCATTTATCGTTTTGTGATAGGTAATAGGCATTCATATAAATCATTTTCAATTAATTCAAAGCAATACATAAAAAGAGATATTTTATATATTTTCTGTCAGATTTTACACCCACATAATGTTTCTCTCAATTTATAACCCCACACTGACCACACTCCTTTAGCTTTTGACCAGCCGCCCTTCTGTTTCAGTCTTTCAGTCTTTCAGTCTTTGGATGCGAGTGGCACAACAAAATTAAAATCCGAAATAAGAGTATAATGCAATTTACATAGTAAAAATCTATATTATAAAATAAATATAACTTACATAAAACAGTCAAAAGATAAAATAAATGATGACATTGTTAATAATGATTACATAGTGCAATTAACCTAATTGCATCATGCGATTAAATCACCATTCATGGCCTATATTTTAGATTTTTCTTACTCCAATTTTATTGTTTTTCTTTCATCAATTTACTACAAAGTTTATAGATAATAACTAAATTTACACTAACCACAACATTTATCTGATTACGAACTTCTTAACCATCTGCATGTAACCCACTTAACATACATGTGTTTTCTTAAGACAGAGACACATCTCATGTTTATCTACTGTTAATTCGTGTCTTTGCTTTAACTAACAAGATAAAGAGTAATAATTGGTGCGGCTTGAAAACAATTAACAGTGCCACACCACGAAATTTCGTCTTACCTTTCAATTCAAAGATAGTATTAAAAAGACCACTCTTGAGTCATTGACTCCGGAATAGACTTTAAATTTTGTTCGTATATACATTAGTCGTGGGTGTACTTATCTAATTATCATGATATATTGTAGCCAGACAGTTTGGAACACAGAGAAAAAATCGAATAATAATCTCTCTTTTTTTTTCCACAATAATTAACTAGTATATTATAGATGCCAGAAAACCAAAACTAGATAACATAATATAGGTACATTTACAAGATTAAGAAAAATATATAGTTCAATTAGCTGAAGAATAAAGTTAGGCCTAACAAAATCGAAAAAAGTTTTTCACCATATCTCTTAAAAGTATAAGCACATATTCATAAATCTCAACAAGTCAACAGATCTTATTGTCTTTGGTGTACACTGTAAAGTACACAGAAGGTCCTGTCTACTTCAAATACACAAACACATAGCTTCAATCCTTAGCCGTTGATCTAAAATCTAACGGTCATAAGCCAGACATTCACCACAAACTTTAACATGGATCTTAACGTAGACGATAATAGCTACTCAAAATGGGCCCCGTGAGGCCCAAGCAAGACTGATTACTTTAAGCGGAAACTCACTTTAAGCCACCTTAAAACGTCTGTCCATACGTCATAACCATGACGTAACCAACCTCTTTGTTCCACACGTGGCGTTTAAGGCACCTTCCTAGTATCTTTCCCTGAAATTGCTGGTCACAAGTTGCATTTCTTTAATAAATCTTATCTCTTGATCACCTTTCTTTACATAATTAAAAAAAACATATGTTACAATAATAATAATTGTATTATTTATATAAATGAAAGACGCATTCAACTCTCTAGTCTTCCCCTTGTTCACTTTGCTCTATACTACTAAATTGCTTCAACATCTCTCTCTCTCTCTCTCTCTCTCTCTCTTTTCTCTCTCAAATTTTATTTTTCTCTTTGTGAACAAAAAAATAAAAATGAATATTCATGAAAACCCTAGCCCTAATTTCACGTTTTACTCAGAGGAGAATTTTGCTCCATTTATGGATTACTTTGATTTCACTTTTGATGAAGGAGGTAATAAAAATGGATTCATAGAGGAGGAGACTTCATCTCCCACTAGCTTCGTTTCATCGGAGACATTAACCGGTGAGAGTGGTGGATCCGGTAACGCAATAACTACGTTGAGTACAAAAGAATCAACGTGAGTTTTTTTTTTTCGTTTTAACAATCATACATTAATAAATCATAATAATCCAGATTGTTTTTTACGTGAATATTTTTTTTTCCATTTTTTAAAAGATTCTTAACCAAACTTTATTAATTAATATACTAATTTGATTTGTAAAAAATAAAAAAAATAGGGGAAGTAAAGAAGGTGATACCAAGGAAATGAGTCATAGAGTTGCATTTAGAACGAGATCGAAGATCGATGTGATGGATGATGGATACAAATGGCGGAAGTACGGGAAGAAATCAGTCAAAAACAACATTAACAAGAGGTAAATTTATCACTATTCAATCTGTGCTAATTAATACTAGTTGTTTTATAAATTATAATATAGTTATTTTAAGAACTTTTATATAATCATCTAGTGTTTATAGAATAGCCACATCATAGTGGTTTGAATACTGTTTAATGGTCCTGTATTATCTTATACCAACCCACTTGGGATTAAAATACATGCATCCATGTGTGTCGTTTCTTTATATGTATACATAGCTTTCTGATTGAATCGTGGTAGATTAACTAATAAATGGTTGATAATAATTGACAATACAGAGATTTTTCTTTTATTACTCATTTGTCATTAATGGCCCACATACAAATGGTCTTATACAAATGGTCAAATATTGGCAATATAATATATACATTGGTGAGATATTTATAGAGGTGGTTACAGTTTAATAAATGGTGAATGAATTTGAATGTATAGGAATTACTACAAATGTTCAAGTGAAGGTTGCTCGGTGAAGAAGAGGGTAGAGAGAGATGGTGATGATGCAGCTTATGTAATTACTACATATGATGGTGTCCATAACCATGAGAGTCCTTCACATGTTTATTACAATGACATGGTGTTGTCTTATGATCAAGATCATAAATGGAACCAACACTCTCTTCTTCAATCTATGTAGATCTCTTTTTCCTCCTTGAGATTATAAGATATTATATCAACCAGAATTATATTCTCAAGGCAGGCCTTGTGTAATGTTATAGGTATATAATTAATAAAGAAGTCACATATCACGGTTATATATGTTTTTTTTTTCCTTTTGGAATGTATACGGTTATCAAACCTTTTGTAAATGATCTAGAGATCAATATCAGTCAATATATAGTTGCAAATTAGTGTTTTTTTTTTCTTTTTTTTCACAAATTAACTTTCTTATGGGTATTACTATTTAATCACATAAATCATAATTATGAATCGATCCAAATCATAATTATGATTTGCACTCTTGTTTGCACTAAGGTACATTGAAACCACATTTGGCCACATAATTTGGTTGTTACATTTCCATAAAACTAAGACTCGTTTTCCCCAATAATACATTGATACATAAAAACTAATCACCATTTGGTAACACCCTAAGTTAAAGAGAGCCAGAGCAAGCTAAAACCCTATAGCTAAACAGAACTAGAGCCAGAGCTCACATACTCTATGATCGGTGGAACAGAATCGCAGTGCGAAGAAGATATCCAGTCTGCACAAGGAGCAAGCACTTGACAGATGCGACAGCAACACTGCATTGTTTGTTTCACATTTTTAGAAACACTTTCCTAAAGAAGAGAAGAGAGAGAAATCGAAAATCTCAAATGTCAAAGTCTACAAAATCTACTAAAAAAATCGTTCGACTTCTCAATTTTGTAGGCTTTGATCCACACACTATTTGCACCACAATTTTGTAGGCTTTGATAAGTAGATTTTGTAGGCTTTTACTAGAGACTTATCAATCTCAAATCTCAAATCGTTCACACTCTACCAAGAAATAAATAAAAATTGATAAGTCTCTAGTAACAACACAGACTAGTGGAATCATCAATGTACTTACCATCACGTTGTATTTCTTCTTTCTTTTGTATCATCTCTTCCATTGAATCAGGAACAAAGAAACCCCTTTTGAGTAAAAACAAAATAGCAAAAGAAGACAATAATACAAACAAAGGACTTACGATTTTGAAGTCACAAGCAATGTGATTCTTTGTAGAAGCGTTACAACACAAAATGAGTTAGTGAGAGAGACAAGTCAACGGTTATACGACTTTCAAACCGGAAAATCTGTAAACCGGAAAAGTTTGTGATCAGATCTTGGTTTAACAGAACCGAATCGATCTTCATCGTCTACCTTTCAAGGATACAGTTTAATAAAGCAATTTTCATTTCTTCTTCCGCCCAAATCTCTCAAAACTCTTAACTTTCTCAAGTAAAATCCAAGCAAGAACATTTACTTTTTTCTTCGAGTATTGGATCTCTGATTCTCGATTTCGATTTGGAGGGAAGAAGAAGAACCCTACTTGATTTGATTTGGTTTAAGTGGAGGAGGAAGAGAGATCTGACTTAACAAAGTTTTGTGATTGATCTGGAATCTGTGGATTGTATCCTTCGTAGATCCATTGCTTATTCTCGATTGATTACATAAAGATCTGTTTTGTCTTCTTCGTTGGTAAATGTCATGGGGGATTGAATCATAGGAACCGTGAGTGTGTTTCCTCTCGAAGCTTTTCTGGGTTGAATTTGGGAACTTTGATGAAGAGTTTTTTGACCTAATCTTGGGGAAAAATGAGGTTTTGGAAGGAACGTGAAAGGGAGAATAAAGAGCAGGTTTTAGCTCCTTTATGTGGTCAAGTTCGAGTTTTGGTTGTTGGTGACTCAGGTAAATGTCACTCATTTCACTGCTTTTTGTATATGGAACCAACCCAAGTTTGTCATTTTACAATTCTACAATGTTATCATTTTTGTTCAAGTTGGGGTTTATAGATTGATACGCTTGTGCTATGTACGTGATCATGTGTAACTTAGGAAAGATAGATCATTTGAGTTGAACTGGATCTTTGGTTAGGAGTTATGGCTCTGTAGAAGTTCAGCTATATCAGTTTTTTTAAGCCCGAGAGTCTCCTCTTTGTTGAATTGGGGACCATTTGGTTAGAAGTTGTGGTTCTATAGCCATTGAGCTATATCAGTTATTCGAACATGAGAGTCTCCTCTTCACTGGATTGGACCATATAGAAGTCATGGTTCTGTAACCATTGAGCTGTTTCATTTTTTTTCTTTCAAACCTGACAGATTCTTAGTTTTCTACTGACTGTGTTTGTTACTGCTCAGGAAAAATGTCAAATTTCAGCATTCTTGAGTTCAATTTTCATCTCTGGATCTCATTTTTTTTTTTGGTTAGGTGTTGGAAAAACATCACTTGTGCACCTTATTAATAAGGGTACCTCTATTGTTCGGCCACCTCAAACGATTGGATGCACAGTTGGTGTCAAGGTAGACTGATAGTCTCAAATGTTGGCAAATTGGCTAGGAGCTGAGTGTTTTAACCCATTTATTTTCTTCTGCTTTTCCCGCTGTGTAGCATATAACTTACGGGAGTCCAGCTAGTTCTTCAAGTAGCATTCAAGGTGATGCAGAGAGGGATTTCTTTGTTGAACTCTGGGATGTATCAGGGCATGAGAGATACAAAGATTGCCGCTCATTGTTCTATTCACAAATCAATGGTCCTTCTCAAACTTGTACCCATGTTGTTTGTCCTTATTGTGTCTGAAACAGAGTCATGAAGGAGAAATTTTATATGCAGGAGTTATTTTTGTTCATGATCTCTCTCAAAGAAGAACGAAAACAAACTTGCAGAAATGGGCGTCCGAGGTTGCAGCAACGGGAACTTTTTCAGCTCCTCTTTCCTCGGGAGGTCCTGGTGGTCTTCCTGTTCCATACATAGTTGTTGGTAACAAGGCAGATCTTGCTGCAAAAGAAGGAATGAAAGGAAGCAGTGGAAATCTTGTTGATGCAGCTCGTCATTGGGTTGAGAAGCAAGGTTTGCTTTCCTCAAGTGAAGAACTTCCTCTCTTTGAAAGCTTTCCTGGTAATGGCGGTCTCATAGCGGTAAGTAAACCATATAGACTAAGCACTGCAACATTCGTGTATGTTATATATAGTCTTTAGTGTTTGCATTGAAACATATCATCTGATGCGGATTTTGCCCAGGCTGCTAAAGAAACCAGATACGATAAGGAAGCTTTGAACAAGTTTTTCCGAATGGTTAGTGTCATTAAACACACTTTTCTTCCTAGTTACATCTCCAAAGTATCCTTCCCTGAATCGGTATAACCATATGTGATTTCTTACAGTTGATAAGACGAAGATATTTCTCAGACGAATTACCAACAGCTTCACCGTGGTCTATCTCACCCGCTCCAACCAGATCATCTCAACGGCTAGACGACATCACAAGTGATGATGATCAATTTTACAAGAGAACAAGGTAAACAACAACTCGAAAAGCAAAAGATTTTTTTAATCTCAAACCCACGGATTTGGTCATGATGATTCAATTGTTTACAGCTTATATGGAGATCCATACAAGTACAACAACACGATACCGCCACTTCCAGCACAACACAACCTAACTCCGCCTCCTACACTCTATCCGCAACAACCAGTGTCTACTCCTGATAACTACGCTATCCCAAGATACTCACTTTCGAGTGTACAAGAATCAACCAACAATGGCAGCGCGAGATCAAAACGAATGGATATAAACGTCTGAAAATCTCTCCTCATTCCAAGAATCTATGTTGCTTTTGGATCACTACTATTCTTTTGATCTTTCCATTGATTTCTTCCTTCCTCTGGTTCCTAGGTGGCTAAAGTGAATATGTGTGTTTTGGATTGTACATTGTGGGTTTGATCTTATAGCAAATTCTTTCAATGTTGGTTTCGTTTTTGTATAAACCGTTAAATGATTACACATACAAAACTTACAATAATCTAATCATTTGCGCTTGTTTCATTGTACTAAATTTTATACCCAAAAATTATAAATTTATATACTTTTGGCATATTATTAATTTGAAATGTTCCCCTCAAATTAATGGAGATAGAGTTAGAGAGTTACGACAACTTCATAGCACCGAGAGAAAACGAAGAAGGTATGTGACTTTTGTGCTCTCTAAGCTCCATTTTCATGGATTCTTCTTCTCTTCGAGCGCTCTGTATTCTGGGTTTGCTCTTAAAAACCCTAATTCTGCTCTTTCTCTTCGTCCCCAAAAACCCTAAACCCTGTGAATTGTGAGATCTGATGTTTCAGTAAACTAACTTTCAATTTGTATCATTCGATATTCTCAGTGTGATATAGATTCCGATTTCGAAACTGTTCGTAATAATCGAATTTCCTCAAAACGAAAGTTTGGATTTTTAGAGGATATCAGATTAGAATCTTCAGTAAAAAGAGAAACTTTGCTTTAAATTGTGTTCTTGATTAGTTTTGTTTTGTAATGTACAGTGTAAAAGTTTAAGTCTTTAAGAAGAAAAAATGGTGGAAGTGTGGTGGTCATTGTTAGGAGCAGCAGTACCTGCACTAATCGCAGGACAAGCATTGAGGATAAAGAAGAGACGTGGTGAAGAAGAGAGGATCAAGAGTGCTAGAGGTAGAGAGAAAAGTTCTGATGAAATCTTTGTCTGCGAAAGAGTTTGCACTTCGAAAAGAATGTTGAAGAAAGTTGGAGCTTTCTCTAAGGATCCAATTCCGGATACTTGTGTTACTGTCTGCGGTGTGTCTGAGCTCGACGCTTGCTCTGATGCTTGTGCTCGAACGGTGTGTGTTAACCAGCATCAAGTTGCGAATTGGAATGATATTTGTCTTAGGAGATGTCAGAGTGAGTGTCTTAAGCTCTCTTCTTCTTCTCGCTCGTCGTGATGTGTTTAGGATTTGAATATGTCTCTGTGTTGTTTTTTAGCCTGAGTCTGAATTCTATGATTGGTTCCTTTTGAAATGGAAATGGTATTTGAATCTGAATTTTTCATAAGTTTATATAACATCATTGTGAGTAATCTTGGTCATGATTACATTACATTTCGTCATGTGAGGTTTGTTTGGTAACTTTCTCAGCTGTTTTGTGAACTACTTCATTTACAACACCTCCTGCTAGTTTTGCTGACTCTTCGATAGCTTCTTTGCTTACTTCCAGACTCCTTGTCGCCGCCTCTTTCACTTTCTCTCCTTTATCTTCTCTGTGTTCCTCGCTATTACTTTTATCGCTGTTACTTCTAAAACTGTTACAGCAATACAGCATATAAGAGCTAAAAATGGATTTTGGCCAAGACTGTAGTATATGAATGCGTGTTTGTTTACTCTAGATTTGGAGGATAAAGCTTCATTTGTATCTTCTGCATTGCACCTTGAATCAATTCCCAAGAACTCGGAGGAAATTTCTTGCCGAAAATCCCAAATATGATCTTAACAATTGACGGATTGTCTTCTTCCTTTGCAACACCATCTGCATATACCGGTGCAAAACCCTCAGAGATCAAGATGATGATGAAAAAGAATGAGACACCGAATCTTATTGTTGATCCATTCATGTCAATATATCAGTTTAAAAGCTTCAGAAAAGTCTAGAAAATGGCCAAAAGGAAATGACAGAAGAGAGAGAGAGATGCCATTTGAGAGATGAGAGAAAGTTGGCGCCATGTTTCTAGCATCAAAAGCAGCAGATCACATTTTTGGTTTGAACGGTTCTTGTGTAACCCTTACATTGACTTTAAAGAGAATTAGATAAAAACTAATCCAATAATAGCATCTTTGATTAAACATTACATAAAGAGTAAAGACTTGTCATTTACAAACAGTAAAAGGGTCTCTGTCTCACATGTAAATAGACAAAACTGTTTTTTAAGCAGTGCTCTCTGCTTGGGGGTCTCTGTCCTGAAACAGCTGAAGAAGATATCGACAATCAAATCATTGTCAAACTCTTAGCTATAATCACTTCAGTCTTCAGCAACATCTTCTCAAACAATCAAATGATTTGCCGGTGGAATTTTTCATTTGAAGAAGCTAGAATGATCAAGATTCATTGGTTTCTCATACTGCACTGCTATAAACTCCTCAGCAACGACCCAATCGCCATTCACCGTGTTGGCGCAGCTCTAGAAACAGTAAACATTAAGCTCCAAATGATTTTAAAAAGAAGAAGTATATATTTTATTGAAGATTTTACTTGAATCATTGGAATGTATGAGAAGATCCTATAAGAATAATACCTTGGAACAAGTGTAGACAATGAGTGTCATCCAATCCCAATTATCCAATGATTGCTTAAGCCCTTTATCAAGAGTAGCTTGTTGTAGAAAATATATCACAGGAGGCATGAGTTGCATCTCGAAGAGCATCGGAGAGTCGCAATGCCTGCATTTATTCGGAGATTTCACGGCATCGGTGGCCAGTAATGGTTTACCTCCATATGAGTACCTGACCATAAGAGAAAATTATACCAATGTTCAAACCGTTCAGGAAGATCTTGATAGATACTAGGAATTACAATTACCTGAAACATTGCTCCGGATTTGCATCTAGCCGTTTTTTGAACTTAAGGTAAGTTCTATCTGCATTCAAGGCTTTGTCATATTCATATTTCTCATCCTCCCACACTTCTCCGGATTCACCCTCATCACTGTTCCCAGTTTCCTTATCCTTAATGGACATTGAAGAATATTTCATCGAGACACAATCAACTTCTTTTGAGGCGATCTCTTCCTTTGTATAAATGTAGAAGCACGGAACCACTGCACCAGTCTCAACTTTAATCCGATCCACATCTCTGGTCTCGGATTTTAAAGGTGATGGCTTTGCTTTACTCCTAGAACTAGCATTGCCACTTGATTTGCTGTTATCTTTCTTCGAATTCGAAACAAGAGTAGTAGCAGCTGCTTCTAAAGCTTTACCTAAACTCGCAAAATCAAACTCTTCATCATCATCATCATCACCGTCTGATTCGTCTAACCAATGAGTTTTAGCAGGTGTATCTACAGGCGATGCAACAGGCAAATCCGCTATTTCATTCGATTCCTTCTCTTTTATAGCTTTCTGAATACTAAAAGCTCTCCAGCTGAAACAATAAGTTACCAATTTCACACCTTGATCATTCACACATATTCATAGAATCACGAGGAAAACAAGACAAAACCTTTGTTCAGAAGTTCCACATTTAGGCATCAAGCAACCAAGTATATAGAGCGTACGCTCTTTGATGACCCAATTTTCAGTTGAAACTGGAGCATACACCTAAATGCATAGTAAGAAACTGTTAAGTTTCAAGTTCCTAAACATTTAAACTAAAACAGAGTAAAGCTTTGAACCTGAGCCACAAGAGAAAGTTTACTTCCACAGGAACAACAGTTGAGTAGCTCTGGTCTTAGTACACCATTGGGTAATGGAGGCCAATCCTAAAAGCAAACACTGAGATCAAAACCCAGAAAGAAAGAACTGAAATTTTTGTGGAAATAGAGAGACGAGAAGGGGTTTTACCGGAAGACCACCGATTTTGGTTGTGTAGTGATCAGAAGACTCAAGCTCGTCTTCTGCCCAATTTCCAGGCAACCCCAGATGAACTCCGACCATTGATAAGACTTCTCCGATCAAAGCAGAACAGAAATCTCGGTGAAAGTTAACTCCTTTAAGGTTTTTGAAGCTTCCGCTGTGTTGGAGAACAACAATGAGAATGAAGAGAAGGTAGAACCCGGTTAGGTTTATGAGATAACCGGATTTCTTGTGTGTTTTCCGGTTTTAATCGAAAAGTACATTTCGGTTTGGTTTATAAACTTGTATTTCTTTGGAGATAGTAAGTTTCTTAATTAACCCAATGGGGCTCAAGTGTTTAGAAACATTCATACTCTCTGCATTTTCTAAAAAGTATACTTCTATATACATTCATACAACAATTAAGGATCTTGTTGGCTGTAAAGAAGTCTTTCTAATAAAACCGACTCCTTTTCAGTTCCATCTCTTGGAGTTCTTGCTAGCCTTTGATTTCTGTTTAGCTTGTTGGAAAGCTTGCATCTTCTGTTTCTTCCTTGCTTCTTTCTCTGCTTTTGACATCTTTGACTTTGCCTTCACTTTTGGTGCTTTCTCTTCTAGCTCTGCTTCCCTCTCTAGCGCCTTTGCTCTCGCGTCCAGATTCTTCTCTAAGTAGTACTGAGAAGAGATTTGCACATTCAACAAGTTATAAGCAGAGATTTCAAGTCATAATGGCAAAGTAAGAGTTTAGATTTGAATTGTACATTGTAGTCGCCTGCGTAATCTTCTAAACAACCATCTTCGACTTCTATGACTCTGTTAACGATTTGTTTGATGAAGTATCTATCGTGTGAGACGGCTATGACTGTACCTTGGTACTCGTTTATCGCTTCCTGGTTTCATAAAAATCTAGTGAATTAACACCTCTCTCCAGTTTCAGGAACAATCATCATCACTGTACAAGAAAGTAGAGCAGTCTAACCTCGAGCATTTCTTTTGAAGGAATATCTAAGTGGTTGGTTGGTTCGTCCAAAACGAGGAGAGTCGATGGTGTCACCATGAATTTGCAGAAAGCAAGACGTGCTTTCTCACCACCACTTAATAGAGAGACCTTACGATCAAGCATGTCAGCTTTGAAGTTACAACGTCCAAGAAGACCTTTTATATCATCACTTCTCCAATCTTCTGCAGCTTCAACAACTGTTTCAAGCACTGTCTTATCCAAATCAAGAACCTCGGCCTAGCGAAAAACCAAAATCATGTCAACAAAGTGACAAAAACGTTATCTCAACTGTTTATCCAGAGCAAGTGAAACAGACCTGATTCTGTTCAAAGTAGTTTGGCAGTACATTGTGCTCTCCAAGGATAACTTCACCTTTCGTTGGCTTCTCTAATCCCATAATTAGCTTCAATAATGTACTTTTCCCACACCCGTTTGGGCCAATTATAGCTATTTTCTCACCTCTTTCTATTGATAGATTAGCCTTTTTAAATAGCATCTGGTTTGCAGGAATACACATTTTCACAGGGTCAGACATGCGTAGTAAGGGAATTGTCTTATTGTAATGACTTTCATTCTTGTAACTCACCTTGTCCTCAAAACCAAAATCTATGTTTTTGACATTGACTACGGATCTTCCACTTGTTCCACGCTCCGGAAATCTGATTTTCATTTGCTTCCGTTGAAATGGCTTCTCTATAAGCTCCTGTTCTTGGAGCCTCTCCAGTTTCTGTTATAAAATTCACAAAAGGATAACATAAGCTTAAACTTTTCAAACCAATTCACAGACAGAATCTCAGAGGCATAATGCCACACCACAGTAATCACCGCAACAATTCTGAGAATAACAAGTTTTAAAAAATGTTTTTGCAGTTTGCTTACCTTTTCTGCAGTAGAAGCACGACCTGAATTTGCACCCGCACCAAGCCTAGCGATTAAGTCCTTAGTTGAATCAATCTCTTTCTGTTGCTTTTCCCAAGCTGCATACTGAGTTTCAATCCACTCTGCCTTTGAGATCACATACTGAGAGTAATTACCCTCAAATGTCCTCGACACACCCATCTCAGTCTCCACAATTTTAGTACACAATTGATCAAGGAAGGCTCTGTCATGTGAAATGATAACCATAGGCACCTCTTGCTTTTGCAAATAACCTTCTAGCCACTCAATAGTATCAAGATCCAAATGATTTGTCGGCTCATCAAGTAACAGCAAATCTGGCTCCTACTCACAAACAAACACACAATTCACATTAAGCTTCAAACCATATCGAAAGGACAAAATCCAAAGAATCAATCAAATACTCATATACCTGAAGCAAAATCTTTCCAAGTGACATTCTCATCTGCCACCCACCACTAAACGAAGCCACAAGCCTATCAGCATCCTCAGGAGCAAACCCCAACTCAGGCATCAACTTACTAATCTTAGCATCAACAGTATCCAAATTCACAGCTTGAGCTCGTCTCTGCAACAAATCAAACTCATCCAACAACCTTCCCATAAGATCCAAATCATCAACAGACCCTTCAATAGCCTTCTGAACTTTCTCAAGCTTCTCAGTAATCTCCATCTCCTCCTTGAAAGCACTCATAAACTCTTCCTTCACAGTCCTACTCATCGAAACCTCGAATTCCTGACTCAAGAACGCAACTTTCATATTGGGTTTGGCCTTAATCACGTTACCTGAATCAGGCTCCTCTTGACCAGTAATAATCCTGAGCTGGGTCGTCTTCCCAGCTCCATTTACACCAACTAAACCTACTTTCTCTCCTCTTTTCACTTCCCAGCTCACATCTTTAAGCACAGTGACCCCTTTATAGCTCTTCCTTATGTTCTCTAGCTTCACACCAGAGGAGATTCCAGAAGCTCCAGATTTCGAATTCTTACCATTTCGCTTCGCGTTGGAGTCTTCCTGCGTGGTGGGCGTTGAGAAGAGCGATTCGATGTCGTCTTGTTGTTGTTTCAGAGACGTCTCGACGCTGATTGTGGAGATTTGGGATCGAATCGCAGGGATTTCGCGTCTAGGGCTCGAAATGGAGGAGATTTTGATGAAATTTGATGTGATTGGAGATGGGTGTAGACGGAGAGTTGTGAAGAAAGTTGAACGGAGGTCGAGGCTATGGAGCTTCGTTGATAAACCCATCATTCAAAAAGAGAATCTTCTTGCTTCTACACGAAGAAGAAGACGAAGCAGTAGAGGAAGAAGAAACTCTCTCGAGAGAGAGATGATGATGATGGATTTTTTTGATAAGAGATTTTTTTGTCTAACGTTCGAGTGTGTGTGAGCCAAGAGATTACACCATTTTGTTTAATTTTTATTTATTTGTATTTTTTTGTGGTTTGCTTTTTACTCAATTTTTTTCTTTCTTCTTATTCCACATCATATATTTTCGTTTTTTTTTCTCTCAAAATTGTCATAAAAATACAAAACAAATTGTTATTCTTAAAACTTTAACAAATAAGTCAGTGAATTATTAGTTAATGTCGTTTCTCTTGGTTCTTAAACATAAAATAAGACGGGTTCAACAAAGAAGTATGTAAGTCAATATCGTTTTTTCTCGGTTCCTAAACATTGAAATAAAACATATTCAATGAAATGATTGTCCAATTCTAAAAATTTGTTTGACAACAATTTACACAGAAATTAACAAATAACACATTGATTCTCCGTACTGAAAATCCAAATAATTCATGATTTTAGTTATTTTGTTTTTTATACGATTTTATAGTAAAAAAACACTTGAATTTTAAAAGAATTTGTGCCAAATAGTAACATATACAAAAATATGATATAAGTAACCAAACAAGTTTGTTTTGTTTCGTCTAACTAGTTTTTTTAGCACATCTAATATATGGAATACAAACCATTTTTTTAAAGCTAAAAAAAACTTAAAAATTTGCTTTTGATTGTTAAAACATAGAACAAAGATGTGATTTAAATATTTATTAACCGGTCAATTTTTTTAGGTTGGCCAATTTGCTAACAAGGTAAACGAAAATTAACAAATAAACATAGTGATTCTCTGTACAAAAAAGCCAAAAAATTCATGACTTTAGCTATTTTTTTTTTTTTTTATAATTTTTTACCACAAAATGTTACACATAACCTACAAAAAATTATTAGTATATATATTATGTGTAATACGTTTAAATCCAATTTTCGTTTTCTTATAATATATCACTTAGTTTACTTAGTTTTTTTCTTTTCAATAGAGAATCTTTTTTTTTATCGTTAATGATTATGTATATATTTTTTAATGAGTATATTTAAAAAAACTAATTTAATTTAATATATTTAATAGAGAACCTTTTTTATTTAATACAAAGGGATTTTTTTCAATTTTTTCCTTTTTAATAAAGTTTTTTTTAATCGTTAATGAGAATATATATATTTTTAATGAGTATACTTTTGAAAACTAATTCAATTTTGCCTTTTTCTAATAGAGAATATGTTTTATTGTTATGTGCCGTAGATAAATTTAAATGGGTTTCCATAAAATATCACATATCCATTAATATTAAAACACATAATTTTTTAAAAAATAAAATATCGTAAAATTATTGTGATTTTTTTTGTTTCAGCATAATATTATGACGACTAGATCTAGTGTTTTGTCTGAAAAATTACATCACATATAATCTTAATATATGTGATGAATTAAGTAATTGTGGTCTCGCCATCTAGATTTTTTTTTTACTCATATATGATATATCATTATCATTAATAAAAGAAAACAATTCAAGATGAATAATTTTTTATCTTGAAATTTTGAATAACCACGAAACAAATGTATATAATTATATTAGCTTTAGAAATTATATCAACATATGTATTTAGTTACCATTAAGATGGATATATAATCCCCATCTTTTTACGCAATACCATTGATCATACACCTATTTTCATTACTATCCTTTAACAATTAATTATGATTTAAATTAGTATAAATATTTTTATAAGTGTGATTTTTCTAAAATATCATATTTATTTGAACTTTTTCATAATAAATATAATATATTTATCATACAATGTGTTAAGTTAATCAACTAGTACGTGTCGTGTTCCGGTGGATTATAATCATACCATATGTCGAGTTCACGTTAAACGTATTCAATTTTATATAATAATAATAACAGCTCTAAATTATAAAAGAGATATGTATTAGTAATTTATATTAAAATTTAATAAGGATTCGTAGAAATATCCATCATTACATTTTTTTACTGGGTAATTAATTGACGTGACACTTAATTCCTCTTTTGAATAATACGGAAATTCGAACAATTTATGTGCTTCATAAAAAATACCAGAGCATGTTATACTACGAGAACATGAGAAGAACTGAGATCAACATCATGATTGTGTGTATTGTTGCCCTATTTGAGTGATTTGTTGTGAGGGGTGACGTGGATTCTTCATTCCCGGAATCAGCTACGGAGACTATATCACATTCAACCTCAGTCAGGTCTCCGCACATGAATTTATTCCCTTCGACTTTCAGGAGGAGGTTTTTCCTATCCAAGAGGTTCTTTGGGACACTTCCTTCAAGTGTGTTATTTGAGACGTCGAAAATTTTCAGGTTCTTGTTGATATCTGTCCCTGGAGGTATCTCTCCAGAGAAGTTATTCTTTTGTAGGTAAGCCTCCTCGAGATTAGGGAGTTGCATAATAGAAGATGGGATATTTCCCATAAATTGGTTATTATCAAGAAACAGTCGTTTGAGCATTGTCATGTCTTCA
>OVAP01002738.1:0-18512 GCA_900406295.1 Aurinia saxatilis
TTGCCCTAATAAATATCAGGTTAACTGCAACCATCGTTGTTAGTTGTATAATTTGTATTGGCTCATAATTAAAAAAATGATCTACCTAACCTTTTGTGCATTAATTATGTATTTTATTGTGTGTGTTTTCACAAATCACATATTTTGTAAAGAATACTGAAAGGTTTAATTCCTTTTATGTAATTAAAGGACAAATGTTAGTCATTAGAGATTAGTGACAATAAAACATGTCAAGCCTAAGGTACAAACATGTATTAAGAGTCATAGTTTAGCACTTGGCATTACACATCTTTAAGCAATGACATGAATCAAAGGTTTTTGCATAATACTTATCTAAACACTTGCCACCTTAAGCTTAACCATGATGGATGGTTAAGATTGAATGATCTCAAAGAATTATATCTTGTCCCCACCTATAAATACATACATCTAGGTTATCATATTGACATCACAAGCTCACAACACATAAAGAACGGTTTATAGGCAAGGTAAGAGAAATCTAATTTCTAAACTTAAGTTCGAGACTATTCACCACCATTTATGAGATCACTTAAGAAGGATCCCACCATTATCCACCACCACAATGGAGGTATTCCACTAATCCTCCTCATGAACTATGATAATAATATGTAATTAATGTAGTTGTTTAAAGGTCTTAGGAATTATGTAAATTATGATTGTGTGCATACTAATATAACATGCACCGTAAATTAAACTTACAATTATTTTATATAATATTTCCTTTTTTTACATGTCGGATGAAAGATCCACTGTTTTTTTTTTTTTTAAATAATCATTTTTACATAATATTTTCGAGTACTATGTTATATCAGCAAAAAAAATCTCGCTATTTAATTTTTTTTATTTTAAAATTTTATATTAGATCATTATTCACTTTTTTGTTGGAGGAATTTGTATATCCTGTTTTGGATATTTTGTGATATTGGTATAAGTAGTTAATATACTAGTAGTTGACAAAATCAACTTCCATGGCCAAAATGTATTAAGTCGACAATTCCAAGGAGAGAATGGGTTTGATGGCATTTATTGTGATGGGTGTATTTAGTTTGTTGCTCAACCAGCCAATCCTATGGTTTGACATAATTAAATCCAAATATATAAAATAAAGGCAAGAAATGACAAGTTTTAATGAAATGAAAGCTAACCTAACGTATTAATAGATTAATTTCCATTAAGAAATAATACAACAAAACCATTTAAGAGTTGAAAATTTTAAAGCTAACGACCAATGGAATGGTCGAGCAAGGATGTTGGTGTGACTTGGGCTTTCCTTTGGGCCNAAAGCTAATGCAAATTATAACACTCAAACAGTGGCATACTGGTAAAATTGGAATGAAAATGTTGTATAAGAATGTGATACGATTTGTATGATAAAAAATATATATATATATGGTAAAATAAGTGCGATTAACTATTTTAGTGCAATGATATATTATAAAATGATAATAGCACGAATACTAAAACACATTAAATTCTGTTACGCGGGTAAACTAACCTCACTTCTTATTCACTACCACCATTAATCAGATAATTGAGGTTTTCAAAAAGAAAGAAATGAGAAAAGTGGAGGTTTATGTTGACTCGTGTGATCTCAGAGTTGACAATTATAGGTCCTTTTTGCCTCAACTCTTTAATTTGAAATACAAATCATATTCTTCCAGCTCTTACATAAACCGTGTTTTGTTTAATTAGCTTCTATAATTATTTTATTGGTTTCAGTCACATTAACAGATGATTGGACTTTATCTTATTGAAAATATTTTTATTTTTATTTTTATAGCAAAAATATAAACAAGCTAAACCGAAAGACTACCGTTTACATAAATTAATTTTGTCCTATGATCTCTAGCACCCCAAACTAGACTATCCGCATTGGTGTTCAAATCACGTGATATCGAAAAAGATTGAAGATTGAGAATTACACCTGTAGATTTACAAACATCTCCAGATAAATGTTGAAAGCCGGTTAGTCAAAAGGAGATGACGTTATCTTCAATAATTCCGTCAAATCTGTTAGAAAAGTAATTTCTAATTGTCGATGAGATAACATGCATTCCATGACCCAGATGAGAGCATCCAATTCACAAGCAAGTGAGAATATACTTCTCCGTAAATTTCAGCATCCCAACAAGATTTGCCTCATACCCAAAACCTTATATGACTCTTTCTATAAACCGTCGACAAAGCAGAGTGATCTCCGTAATGTTTCTATTTCTACCGGAACCGTTTTGTTAACATTCGAAATATCATCCAAAATTCGTGCATGTTCCCAAACGGAGGCCTCACCCTCAGCGAGTCGCAAAATATTCTGAGACGACCGGTCAATATTAATAAAAACCTTATCATTCATACCTTTCCAAATAAACCATAAAATATAAAAGAAAATATTATAAACACCCTACAATTATTTCTTCCTATCATATTATTAAGTTCTTGAAACACTAAAAATAAGAAAAAACAAAAATCTTTAAACACGCCAAAGTTGTCATATGCATAATTATAATTTGTGGTTTTAAATCTTGCTATTGTTTTAGGGATTACACACTACACCCCAACCATTTCACAAAAAATAAAGAGAGAATGACAAATATACCCAATTTTACATACGCATTAATTACATATAACCACACCTTTTTTTTAAATCATATATATTCACTATTTTTTATTTTAATATCATTATACCATTTACTTATCAAAGCTATTTTTCATTATAAATAATTTATTTGTTAGGGTTTATGATTTTAAGATTTAAGGTTTAGTAAAATTATAAAGTTTATGATTTACTTAGGATTTAGGTTAAACCCTTAGAAACTTAAGGTTTAATTTTTAATAACTATTAAGATTTAATTGTTAGGATTTAGAGTTTATATTTTAGGAGGTTAGGGTTTATTAGGGGTGGAAAGACTTTTTAGGGTTTATGATTTTAAGGTTTAGGGTTTTTAAACCCTAAACCTTAGATCCTAAACCTTAAAACTCCATAAATAGTTAATATTTAAATAGGAAATAAAGTAGATATATGTGATTAATAAGATAAAAAAAATGGGTATATGTAGTTAACCCCAAAAAAAAGCTTGATAAAGATTAAAGATGTTAAAAGCTTTTGTACACGAATTGACAAATTATTAAATATTTTTGGGTTTCTTGATTAAAATTAAAAGAAACTTTTTACAGAATATGTAATTAGGGAAAAGAACATGTTTGTTACCGCAAAATGATTCTCACTAGAACTTGAATAAAATAAAAATAAAAATAAAAATAAATTAAAAAGACATAATAAGTAAGGACAAAATCGTAATAACACATACATTTTCTTCTTTTAAAAGGAGCTGTTGTATAAAGTTTGCAAGACTCTCTCTGCCCATAAAGCTCTGCTTCAGAAAATAACAAACAAACAAAAAAAAAACAGAGCCACCAAAGAAAATTCAAAATCATTGGAGGAAGAGAGAAATGGGAGAAGTGGTTTTGTTGATCGATGAGACGAATTGGAAATCGCGTTGCAGAATCTGTCATGAAGAAGAAGAAGAAGACAGTTTCTTTGAAGTTCCTTGTGCTTGTTCAGGCACCGTTAAGGTAAAAGCAGAAGAACAATATTTAATATTGAAAATGAACTTGGTTTCGGTTTTCTGAGTTAATATGATTATGGTTTTGGGGTTGGGGATCAGTTCGCACACAGAGATTGCATACAACGTTGGTGTAACGAGAAAGGAAACACGACTTGTGAAATCTGTCTTCAGGTACTTGTTCTTGCCTCTCCACTTTTCTTTTCCTCTTTTTTTTTTTTTTTTTGNTTTTTGGATTTTGAAATGATTCGAAAAAGTTATATAAATTATGTTTCGGTGAGGATTTTGATTTTGTGATGTGTTATTGGATATATTCATAAATTCTTTTTTACTTATGTTCTTGCTTATTGCCTATTGGCGTCACTGTTTCTTCCGTGTTTTTTTTTCTTTTTGGGGTTATTTAGTTAGCCTTCTTGGATTATATAATAAGATTGTAAAGATTTAAAAATGGTTTAAGAGTTTGTGTGNAATAATATTACTTACGCGAAAATAATGTAGAATCTGATTGTCGCAATCACACACTATTCACTTGTGAACTTACTTTATTTCCTGAGAATATATATTTTCCTTCTAAATTCACTGAATTTCAACAAAATAAAAATGGAAACCAATTGTTATTTTTGTAGGTGTATAGACATGGATATACAGCAGTTTCGAAACAATCCAAAATTATTGAAGCAGAAGTCACAATCAGGTAATTCATTTTTTTTATAAACCAAAATTTATTTCTAATTTTTATGATTAAGTAGCAAATAATTGATTTGATTGGACGTGGTTTCCTGATTCCTTCCTTTGCTTACGCGTATTAGAAGATAGCTTGCAAATAGTTTATTGCTAATATTCCACAAAATATTCATAATAATTAATAAAATTTGTGAATGAAACAGAGAATATGAACGAAGAAGGAGAAGAAGAAGTAGAAGATTAGTGGCTATAGCTGAATCCGAATTATACCAGTGTAACTCTGTTGCTGATAAAGGAGCTTCTTTTTGTCGATATCTAATTTTCACTGTAAGTATTTTTTAAAAATCTTATTAATAAAGTTTAATTTTTAGGTAATTACNCTTTCACTGTAAGTTTTTAAAAAAAAAAATCTTATTAATAAGTTTAATTTTTAGGTAATTACCAGAATTTGGTTAGAAAAGTAATAATAAATAAATAAATTAGTTAAAACAAATGATGAAAAGTCTTTAGGGGAGCTGTGAAATAGATATGGCAACCACTACTCACTGTTTCATAGCTTTTTTGGCCAAATCTATTTCGTAGTTATGTGGCAAAGCCTATATATGTGGTGGCTTTTTTATATATACCATAATGATTATTTTTTTCACCATGAAAAAAGTACTCTTCAATTTAAAGAGAAAAACATAAAATGTTACCGTTATAGACATTTGTGACTATTTTTCCATGCATGCTTGTTTACAATTTATGTAATGTATTTTAAAAAATAATAANTTTTCACTGTAAGTATTTTTTAAAAATCTTATTAATAAAGTTTAATTTTTAGGTAATTACCAGAATTTGGTTAGAAAAGTAATAATAAATAAATAAATTAGTTAAAACAAATGATGAAAAGTCTTTAGGGGAGCTGTGAAATAGATATGGCAACCACTACTCACTGTTTCATAGCTTTTTTGGCCAAATCTATTTCGTAGTTATGTGGCAAAGCCTATATATGTGGGGGCTTTTTTATATATACCATAATGATTATTTTTTTCACCATGAAAAAAGTACTCTTCAATTTAAAGAGAAAAACATAAAATGTTACCGTTATAGACATTTGTGACTATTTTTCCATGCATGCTTGTTTACAATTTATGTAATGTATTTTAAAAAATAATAATTTTGGTTAGAAAAAATTGATGGTTGGAATGTTGTAGCAAAAGAAAAGCATATAGGTTGGGTAAAGTTGGTGGCTGGCCAAGAATTTTGAGTTTTTAGCCTTACAAATGTGTATAATATATAAACCTTGTTTCACCTAAGATCACAACTCCTACCAGAACATTTTTTTTCCACCCTTTACCAAATCTGGATTGCTTCATATCTTGGACTCCTTCCATTTGTGTTGTTCTTAGACTTCTTACATTAAATGCAAAAGTATATTATTAGAATTTTGCAAATACAATTGGCTCTTGAACTGATGTTCTATTTTTTTTTTATTAATCTTAATTTGAAACAAATTCAATAATTATATCTAATTTTTTACATAAATTCAAAAACAATATATTTGAAATAAATAGTTCGTCTAGAGCGACATGTATCTTTGAATGGAGGGAGTAATGTATTTCTATTTCCACGGAAAAAAATAAAAATAAAGATCTTGAACCATTGTTACTATGAGATGACATTTTTTTTTTTTTTGGTTTGCAAAGGGTTACTATGAAATAGACATATGTTAAAATGAATGGATTACATTACTTTTGCAGCTTTCAGTGCTTCTGCTGATGAAACATACATTCGATGTGGTTTATGGATCAGAAGAGTTTCCATTCACTGTATTTACGGTAAAAAACAAACACCCCTTCTTAGTATAAAAGACCAATCATTTTTAATCCTTAATTTTTGATACATTTGAAATAAGAATGCGGATATGAATAATGTAATGCAGGTACTAACATTAAAGGCCATTGGGATTCTATTGCCAATGTTCATTATCATTCGGACCATCGCAGCTATTCAGAAAACTCTCCGTCGCCTTCAATATTCCGTAAGTATATAGTTTGTTTTGACTTTCTAAGTTTACAAATAAATCTGCATGTGAGTTTGTGGATATTATGATTCATGCATAATAATAGTTTGTGTGTAGGAGCCACGTTTTGAAAAGATTTTGTGATCATGGGGAAATATCTTCAAATGCTTGAAACCAAATTTGACTTTGATATATAGATAGATTCATTAAATGCCAAATGCTTGAAATTTTCAACTATCCGTCTGTTTGTTTGACTTTTCGGTGATGTTTGACTTTTGACAAATAGGAATCTGAAGACGAAGATGAAGGTAATACGTTGAGCTCTGACGACGATGATGACTTGGATGATGAAGAGCAACAACAACATTTGGCTTAATCATCCATTTCTCCACTTTAACCAAATTCTTTCCTATTTTTTTTTTTTTTTATGTAAAGCATTTATTCGATGCTCATTGTCATCAGTACAAAAGTAATATAAAAAGACGTTAATTTTTACTTGAGAATGAATTCGCAATTTTGTTAGATTACTAGTTGTGATGATTTCTTGTGATTTAACAGAATCTGCGAGTGCTCAACATGGCATTTACAAAATTGACCCATCCTACTATACAGAGTCCTGACCGACCTCGCAAAAAAAAGGACTCTAGAAGCCAAAACTGACTCTGGTTTCAGATTCTAACCACAGAAAGTTCATCAATCGAGCTTGGTTTTACAAACCAGAAAGGCATAGAGCAGTGGAATCAATTTATTGACTGGAGAAATGTGTTGGCTATGTACTGTAGCTCAGATAACGAGTTCTTTGAAGCTGAGTTACCAGAATCTGATGAAACACTGCTGATGATCTGCTTTATCATTGCTGCCAATTTACGATCGGAGTTTCCATGCTTTTTACCGTATAAGGCTTCAAACTCTTGGGATTTAACCACGGCTCTCTGAAGTACATAATCTGGGAGACCTATGATGATTGAAACAAAAGAAAACTGATGAGCGCGAGTGCTTTTGTTTAAGTGATAGCAGAAGGAATTCAATGTTCTTACCAGCTAGCCGAGCAACGTTAACTCCATAGCTTTTAGGACATGCTCCAGGAGTTAATCTATAGAGAAATGTAACTTCTTCCACTCCACCAGTTCCTTTACCCACTTGACATGCCATATGGCAAAGTGAGACCTATCCAGGAGTTTCAGCATGTATACAAACAATCAAATGACTGATAGTTGCAAGCCTTCCAAACGCGGAATCAAAAGCTTTAACAGTACTATTGATCATAATCTGAACCAGACAATTTCACATTACCTTTGGATTGGTTTCATAATCCATAGAGAGACGATGATAATGAGTAGAGAACAATCCTCTACACTGCACCTTGTTTATGAAGTGCTCAAGTACGGATTCCCTGTCAAAGTTAAGATATTTTAGGATAAACTGAACAATAACAGTAGATTCCTAACAACAACATACGCAATAATGATTCAACATACGCAATGGCTTGTCCATCTGAAGTTGCTGTTCCTCGTCCAAGCTCATCTAGCACCACCAGAGAATTCCGGGTCGCCGAGGACTGCATTTTATGATTATTATAATATTTTGTCAATGTGGGTGTTGGTATCTCACATAGTTCAACAAAACATGTGCACAACACTCCCAAAGGGTAGCAACTGTGGTAGGAGTCACATTAATCCTAAGTTAAGAATCTTATAGAGCTTCATGCAATTGATTTGACAAACAATATGAACATAACTTACCAACATTACAGCAGTTTCAGAAAGTTCTGTTAAAAATGTGCTTTGTCCTGCCATAATATGATCTTTTGCACCCATCCGGACAAAAATTCTGTCAACAGGCGAAAGCTCAAAATTTTCTGCTGGGACATCTGCTCCTATCTGCGAAAAGGTATTCATTGCTTGAGTCTCCTTTCATCAACATCAAGTGGATCAAACTCCATCGCCTTTCAATAATAATAAATAAGGTATCCTTACCTGAGCCAAGATTACAGCCAAGCAAATTTGGCGAAGAAGAGTTGATTTTCCACCCATATTGGGGCCAGTGAGGAGGATGAAACTGGCCTGCGTCGAACCACCTAGCTTCACATTATTCG
Source organism: Aurinia saxatilis (assembly GCA_900406295.1). Taxonomy (NCBI): domain Eukaryota; kingdom Viridiplantae; phylum Streptophyta; class Magnoliopsida; order Brassicales; family Brassicaceae; genus Aurinia; species Aurinia saxatilis. Next base: position 8,366 of record OVAP01002738.1, read on the forward strand.
GTACAAAAGAGCCTCTGCCTAGTGAATCCCCCCTCAGAACTGGGTGCCCTAGACCAGTGGCGGACAAGTGTGGAACATCATCAGATGTAGAACCTAATATTACTGGGCGGCATCTAACTCCTTCGTAAGAATCACTGGCAAAAGCAAGGCTGATTAACACGTCCAGCTCTGCAATAACGAATTTAAGTTAATAACGTATCCACAAAAACATCCACAAGCATACTTTGTTTACATGCCGAATTCTATTAACAATCTTTAACCAAAGCAATCTTTTGCTTATAAGATGTAACTGAACTGTCTGCAGGGGAGTTATTTCACACAACAAATTGCAGGGAACTCTAAGTTTCATTTTTCTTCTACATGTCTACTTCTAACTCAGTGTATAAAGTGTGGAATTAGACTCAATTCTAACTGGCTCGACATAATGCTCAAAACAAAAAGGCTCCAAACCATGACTCACAAAGCTAATACTTGGGTGGCAGTAAAAGACAGGCTCAACATAATTCTCACAACAAAAAGGCTCCAGACCATGACTCACAAAGCTAATACTTGGGTGGCAGTAAAAAACAGGTAATAAAAGAAAAAAAAAAATTCTGGAAGAGGATATTGACAACATCTTTAAAAAGCAAGACAAATCAAAGTTGGCATTTTAACAAAAGAATTATAAAATTTGTCCATACCGGATGTTGCAGAAACTAATTGTCTCCATTTTTCTTGATGCTCGCAGAAACGTCCAATCAATCTTTGTAAAATGCTCTTGAGAGCCATCTCCTTTTCAGTTTTTGCTTGCGCTAGCTCTTTTAATAATTTCTTGATGGTGGGAGTCCAATACCGAAAGACACCCTGAAAATACAGGTGTAAACAGCAAGAAAATCCCATGATTAAAATCAAGGGTCTCTTTATAGTGGATAAACCAGCAATTTTGAGAAGACTATATATCCTCCTAACCGCAAGGTAAAGATCATGAGAAAACAATAAAAAATGCGAGGCTGGAAGACTCGACCAAAAACCATCAGATCGACTTGTTGAGCTGAAAATGAAATCACAATTTCTTTATCCTGTGAAAGTTGGCAGACTGTTTACCTTTTTGGATGAGCACAATTCATAATCCTGAGGAACACTCCCACTTAAACTCTCAGGAACTTCCAAGAGATATTCATCTTTACCAACTGTAACATAATTTATCTGGACAAAGATCACCAAATCTCTGATCAGCACCCTCAGTTGATTAGCGATTTAAGGCGCAAAAGCATATATGCAAGTAATTCTCACCGATGCATCTCCAAGTAATTTTCGTTGCTCCTTCAGATGTTTTGTCAAACTGGATTCCAATTCTTTTACCGTTTTGCAGGTAAAATCATACTCTTCATCAGCTCCTTCATGGGGTACTACACGTCCGGAACTGTTAGCTTCTACCCAATCAAAAGCATCCTTGAAATACTTAATGCAGGCTGAGATGTTTGGAAGACTTTGACCTGACATAAAATTATGTAAGATGCTGTGCGATTTAACCAGTCTAAGAATGTGAACATGGAGAATACTGATGATACCAGGAGTAAGTAAATGAAGCAGCCGCCTGGATTTATCATGCTTCAAAATAACTCGCAGGGAAGAGCATGCTTCTGCCATTGTCTCACAACCACGTAGAGTTGATATGAACTCTTGTAGCTGCTTCTTTGTCGCATCTTCATACAGAACCACTTTAGCTCCATTTCTTCCACTAGCTTCACTGTAACATGTATCAAAAGAATTTTATTAACAAATTCGTTTGGTAGATCTCTGGTATAAACATGCAAAGCAAGAAACAACATCTCCACAATCCAGTTAATCCCTTACATGCTAGAGAAGATACGTGCAATCAACCGTTCCATGTCTGGAAGTTTGGACAATGCTTTCCGGAATTCCAGCGAATATGGAAGATTTTCACCCTGGAGGTAGGGACAGTACCATAATACGAGTTGTTAGATGGATAGTATAAGCGAGAGTCTTCACATTGCATGCAGAGTAAGCTTCATAATTTAGATAATTTCCAGAAATGGGTGGTAAGCTGAACCATATGAAAACATCATCTTCGCCACAATGGGAAAATAGAGTAGTTAAAAAAAGATCACTACATGGATTGCACAAACAGAAACTGAAAAAGGGTAAAATAGGAACCAAGATGTCAGGTTATTGTCTACTTGGGAAAGAGAGAAATGTATCCTATTGCTTGTAACCCATTCCCAAGGGTGAGCAGAATATAAAGTTAAACATATGTTTAAAGACTCACCCGCAGAATTGCTACAGCATCTTGACGTTCCTTGATCAGCTCTGGGTTATATAAAGGTCTGGCCAGCCATGTTTTCAGTAACCGTTTCCCAGACGCAGTGACACATTGATTCAATTGTGCATACAGCGTCCTTCAAAAGAAAACACTCATTTTAGATATGAACACAATAGTTAATGTTTGATAATATATAGTAAGATCAAGAAACTTACCCAGAAAAGCCTCCATTTCTGCTGTTTTCAAATATCTCAAGGTTTTCGAGAGCAGCAGCATCAAGAACCATGTGCTGTTTCTGAGTAAAATTGCTGAAATCACAGTAAGGTAGGGATTCAAACTTGGCAAATCTAAGCAGACTCTCATCCAAGAAAGCTTGTCTCAGGTAGTAGACGGCACCACCAAGAGCAGAGAGTGCCAGGTGACCATTCTTATTTCCAGTTGCTAAATCAGACAACATTTTTGGTAGGAAGCTTGAAACACTTTCACTGTTAAGGGATCCATCACCAATAATCATTCCTTCACCAGAATTAGCAGAAGATGGTTGATGACTGATTCGCTTGTAGAAAATACCGACTTCATGTATGGTCTTCTCTGCATCCCAGAATTCAGAATCTGGAACCAGATTATTTACCAAGGGATTTCTGGTGTGTCTGTCTATTGTTCTCTCTGTTGCAGGACTCAAAACCTTAGCTGGTTTAATAATTTCCACAGGCCTTATCTCAGAGAGCAGGCAAGATAATGCACTGCAGTCTTGATCATCCTTGAACTAGTAGGAACGGAAAAAAAGAACAGAAAAGTCAAAATACTAAAAATATCCTAAGAGAGATGATTCAAAAATAATGTTAAATATTCTAAGTGCAAACTGGCGTCACTTTCTTTCAATCAATTTAAGGACTAGAACACACCTGCCCCAAAATGATTTTCTTTGTTGCAACATCAACCAAACAGACACCAAAACTATGCTCTGCTTCCTGGTCAGTTAAACTCTCTCCTCCTTCAGTCACCGCCATCAGATAAGATGCATCTGGATTAGTTAATAGCATCTCCCCGTCTGTCAGCGTGCCTCTTGTAACAACTGCACATACTTCACGCTTCACAACCTACAAGAATATGAGTAATGTCACTAGGAGTCCTCCCTATTATAACTCTTCTAACAATTACATCAGCAGTCAAATTAATTAACTAAACGAAATTCAGAATGGGACCTACTTTATCCTTGGAACCTTTCTCTTTTCGACGTCGCTCCAGCTGATCAGGTGTTTCTGTTTGCTCCACGACTAAAACCCGATAGCCCTGTTCCATTCAATATAATCAACTTTATCTCTACCCAACGGTATAATTTCTTTCCATGAACGTTGTTTTTTCCACACAGCAATAAATAAATCATGTTTAGATTGGATTTGCTATGTTTCTGGAAACAAACCTTCGTAACTAATTTCTCAACGTTTACAGAAAAATTCTTTTCTGGAAATCCACAATGAGGTTGGTCTCCCTACAAAACAAAAACCTCGGTCAGGTGCTTTTAAAGAGAAAAACATTAGATAGAGAGAGCACAGGAGAAATGCATAGTGTAATGCCAACGAAAAGGACCCCTTTTTAGCACGTTTTGATGTCCATATTATTTGGTTTTCCGTTACATAATTATTAAAGACATATCGGAAAGCATCAACAAATTATATAACAAACCAGTTTACCTTCATGTACTGTAAATCAAGATCCTTGGCTCCTACGTGGGCATCCATCTCAAAAAGTTCATAGAATTTACCCATCTACTTGCCACCAAAAGAAAACCATTTTATTACAGAGTCTCCCATCAATAATTAAGTTATGACTAAATAAGCAATTATCGATCTACCTTGAAGAATACAACTTTGTCCATATGCTTTGATTTAAACTCCCACCATTGTCTCTGAAAAGGCCACACAATTATATAAATCAAAGTAGATTAGCTTCATCAAATATCCGGAACCAGATCTCCATGAGCTCTTACCTGGCCGCCGGTTAATTTCTTCACAAAATCAGGGGGAAGGTAAAGTGTCCTCGGATCATAATTCTCATCAGTAGGGCGCCTCCTTTTTGCATCTCTTCGGTCTCTGCTCATCAGAAACAATATACAATAACAAATTATTAAGACTCAGCTAAAATGGGGATCATGCAACCTACTAATACATCATGAAGTTAAAAGAACATTAGAGATAATTCTTGACTACGACGCTTATTCAACTAATAGATCTAGATAACCTCGAAGTTTCTAGATACAAATTCAAGCTTCTTTCTACTCCTAACCACCATAGCAGATATCCTCTAAGGGGGGACCATATACTGAAAAACTTACACTCCCAAGAAGCGGAATTTCTCCGAATCACGTGCACCAAATCTAGCCAGAGCATCACCATCCAATATGTTGTCTTCCAAACCTTTGGCCACCCTATCAGCTGCAGTAATAACACACAAGAAAAATTAGCAACCAAGAAAGAACACCAGAGAAGTCAAAGTCAGTTCAACAGACATTAGCATGATTCGCAGCTGTTAACATAGTGAAATCTTAAATGCAAAAACAACAAGAGACTCTTCAGTTTACCTTCTTCAAGATTCTTCGCAGGCTCCACAACAGAAGCCTTAAAACCTTTCAAGGTATTGTCCTTAACAGTCCTACACTTCTTCTCACCACCTGATTTCATTACTTCACTAGTCTTCCTCTTTCTAGACTCAGTTTTGGAGCTTCTATTTCCCTTAGGAGTTTCTTCATCTTTCTCTTCCACCACCTCTTCATCATCCATCTCATTCTCATCATCCAGCTCCATATCATCTTCTTCACTCTCACACACCTCCTTCCCCACATTCTTTCCCCAATCCTCATCGTCAGAATCATCATCGTCACTTTTATTTTCTTTCTCTTGTTCAACATTCTCCATCTCCACATCACAATCATCATCATCATCATCAATCACAACTTTTCTAACAGCCGGAGCACCTCGCCGCAATCGCTTAAACCTCACTCCAGATTTTGCATCACCCACCCACTCGATCTTCTCCTTCCCTAAATCCAAAGACTCCTCTTCACCATCATCATACTCAACAACATGCTTACCCTCACTCTTATCATACAAAATCACACTCCCATCATACCATTTCTTATCCAAAGGCCAATAAACCCTAACCTGCTTCCCCACCACCTCGTCTCCGTACACAACCTCCGCGGATTTAGGAGGCGAAGGAGTCTGTCCGATGACGAGGAGCGGCTTCTTGAACTTGGACTGTACAGGAGAAGGAGTCGCCGGGCCGGGGCTGGGACTACGAGCAGGAGGAGGATCAGATCTAGGGTTAGATTTAGGGATTTTCTTACTGGAGAGAGGTGGTGAGGGAGACGGAGAATTAGGGTTAGGGTTAGATTTGGGGGTTTTCTTATCGGAAAGAGATGGAGATGGAGAAGAAGACGATGAAGCGGATTTACCAAAGAAAGATGNTACGAGCAGGAGGAGGATCAGATCTAGGGTTAGATTTGGGGATTTTCTTGTTGGAGAGAGGTGGAGACGGAGACGGAGAATTAGGGTTAGGGTTGGATTTGGGGGTTTTCTTATCGGAGAGAGATGGAGATGGAGAAGAAGACGATGAAGCGGATTTACCAAAGAAAGATGTGATTTGACGTTGCTGGTTCACCAACGGAGACCTTCCGCTGATATGTCGACGAGACGGAGCCATCGGAGAAGAGAAAGCGAGAAGCAGATAATTGGGAAGTGAAAGAGTCGGAGATGAAAGTGAGAGGATGGGTAGCTTAAAGAGTGAGTAGATTGAGCGGGAATTTCACTGGGAATGTCGCCGGGGAAACTTGCCACTTGGCGGGAAACAACGCCTAGTAAAGTCGTAGGAATATAATTTCCCTCTGCATTTGCCGTTAGCTTATGCAGTTGTGTGTGTCAGTGAGAGATCCCGGTATAGCTGTAATGGGTCTAAAACTGACCACTAAGGCCCATCACTTCTGGAAAAACAATCCTGAACCCAGAAGAACTAAACCAAACTGAAATTTGTGATTGTTGGGTTGGGACGAATTGGGAAGTTTGGCCGGTCCGCTGAATTGGTGTTCGTTTCACAATGTCGAATTTATCACATTTAGGTGAACTAGTGGAAAGGAACAAATCTTTCAGAGTGAGATTGATCACTATCATGTATGGAAACGGTCCATCATAGTTATTTTCAGAAAGCCGAACAATCATGTTTTGTGAGAGTGAAAAACAATGCAACAATAACTAGAAACAATGACATAGAACTCACATCTAAATATCCAAGAAATACCAAAGTCATTTTTTTTTTAGCAATCCTTGAACAAGTACAAGATCACTTCTACAAACCACCTTATACTGTCTCTAAGTCAAGAAACCTAGCAGAAAATAAAGAAAAGTACACATAACAAAATAAGACTCTTGGTTTCCGATTTTGTTTTTATAAAAGAAAGGGGCTTCAGGTAACAAAATGGATGTTAAAGGTGACAGGATCAATCTGCCAAACATTCAAAGTTGCATATTCCTCCAAACACTCCATAAGCTGAGCCTCACTGTATCCCTGTTTACATCCAAATCACTCGTCTCAGTTATCAAACCATTTATCAGACAAAGTAGAAAGATAAAGAAGACCAAGTAACTAACCTTTCTGGAGATCCAGTTAAGAGCGTTTGCTTTGCTCACTTCTTTCTTGTTAGATCTTGCAGCTTCGTCTCTTATGATGGAGTATATGTCTGATATTGCATCCAGTCCTGCTTTTTGTCGTTCATCCGCATACAATGATATTTTCGACATCTGCATTAGTCTAAGCGCCTCATCCACATCACTTTGTGCCACTGCTTCCGAGAATCTCAACCTTGCTAGTGCCTATCAAACAAATACCAAATCATTTACCCATTGTGCCATCACTCCTAGTTTCCTACTTCATATCTTATTTGAGGAAAATATCTACTTACAGCGGATATGCGCAGAATGCTGAGCAGAGTTCTCACTGTTGTATAGGAATGAGGAGTATTTGATTTTGCTTCTTCTTGCCTGATGCTGGAATATGCTGTTGCTATATACTCCTCTAACTCTGCTGGAATGTATGGTGATAATCTCCTCGCAGCTGAAATGTATGCACTAGAGGACAGGAGATACTCATATTAGAGTCTGCAGAGCAAGAATGTTGTATAAGTGATTTAACTTACCGGAGAATATTGGGCTCCAGAGGCTCAAACCCAAGAGCGGGAGATTCTCTGGTCTGGTGGACGTGAAGCACATGCTTAGCCAGTTCAAGGTCGCTGTCCATATCAGCTCGATCTAAGATCAACCACAGAAGATCGAATCTTGAAAGAAGGGCTGGTGGAAGATTTATGTTTTCGGCTGGAGTTCTTCGCAAGTCGTATCTCCCCCTTTATAAATCCAAAGGTATACTATTCAATAACTAATAGCAACAATCCGCAAATTTCCTGAAGATTTCACATCCTAAAAGGTTATAGTTACCAGGCTGGATTGGCTGCTGCAAGAACAGCTGTTCTAGCATTCAAAGATGTGGTAATCCCAGCTTTCGCAATGCTTACAGTTTGCTGCTCCATGACCTCATGAATTGCAGTACGATCTGATTCATCCATCTTATCAAACTCATCAATTGCACAGATCCCCATGTCAGCCAGTACCTGAAATAGAAGTTTTATTACATCTTCTCAATCATAAAGCTATTAGCAAGACATCATATTATATCAACTATCCAAAGCAAAGAATCATCCTATCTCACCAGTGCTCCTCCTTCTAAAACCATCTCGTTTGTTACTTGATCTCTCATAACAGCTGCGGTCAGACCAACTCCACTGCTACCTTTTCCTGTTGTGTAGACCCCCCTTGGAGCAACATTTATTATGTGCTTGAGAAGCTGACTTTTGGCAACTCCAGGATCACCCATCAGACAAATGTGCACATCTCCTCTGATCTGCAAGATAATTCATGCACAACTAATTACAGTTACTAGCAGAAAGATATGTCCTATATCAAGTTCAATATGCTTTTAAATGGCTCAACATCTGATACCAAAAAGATCAGTCATAAAACTCCTAACTCAGAGAATGAAGACTAAGCATAATTCAAGTGAATGAAAAGAGGTAAGACAATATAGCTGGAGATGAACCAAAGTAACCAAGTGCTCTAAACCAGTGTTAAGTTTCATCATATAAACGCAGCAACATCAGGAAACATTGCAAGATAAATTTAGAGAACAGGAAACTTCACCTTCATCCCATCCTTTAACTGCCTGTGAGGAGCACCCACAAGAAGGAGAAGCAAAGCCTTTTTAATATCTTCATGTCCATAAATCTCAGGGGCCAGAGATCGTGATAGCTTATTGTAAATGTCACCATCCTCAGCCAAACGTGCAATCTGCTCTTCCTCGTCTTTCTGAAACTCATATCTGCAGGTCATAATAAAAAGGTCAAGGTGCGTTCTCATATTGTACACATATAAGCAAAAAGCATCGAATAAGTTACTAAGTTTGACATTTCTTCAGAATTAAGGAGTCACAACGGCTTACTCTTCATATTTCTTCTTGAAATGAGTTACAGACGTTGCTTCCAAGTATGTGTCCGCTACTAAGCCAGCTCGAAGTGCCTTAAACCCAGTGTACGGAATGGGAAGAAAAATCCCCGAGAATTCAACAACATCACCTGGTGATACCTACAAGGGATTAAGGAAATCTAGTAAGAAAATAGCAAAACTCTATTACAGTGAATGATACTGATATCAAGAAATGTGCATTGATAGAGTCCCTCCTTAATGCAGGGTTAGTGATTAAAAATTTCTCTTCCTACGCTGCACCATATAAGGTTAAATAATTTGCATCTACTGAAGATTTCAGAATCCTTGCACAGTATTCACTGTAACGTACTAAGCTAAAGCATTCGATTTAATTGGATAATTGCATAGCAAGTTTAAGCAGAACAATAATTTCTAACCCAGGTATGATTTCAATCGATGTCAAATTGACTCCAATATTAGCATGAGACTGAGGTCAAGAAAGAAAACCTTTCTTGTCAACTCTCCTCTTAGATGAACAGTCATTGACCTCGGAANCGCATCTACTGAAGATTTCAGAATCCTTGCACAGTATTCACTGTAACATACTAAGCTAAAGCATTCGATTTAATTGGATAATTGCATAGCAAGTTTAAGCAGAACAATAATTTCTAACCCAGGTATGATTTCAATGGATGTCAAATTGACTCCAATATTAGCATGAGACTGAGGTCAAGAAAAAAAACCTTTCTTGTCAACTCTCCTCTTAGATGAACAGTCATTGACCTCGGAATATGCCCTTTGGGTACGTGTTCAGCCAACTCTTGCATCTTAGCCTGCAAAATATTGATTGTATTACTCATTAATTTGATATCAGTGAATTCAAATATATGACAGCCGTGAACCAGAACAGAACCTCCTGAAACTTCAGAAACTTTGATGCTCTGAGCTGAAGAATAGGATTCCCGGCTTTGCTGTTCATGCGACAGCGACTGGAAGGACACTTAAACAAAGGCATGAAAACTCTAGATGTAACTTCCTGATTTAGCACATTACAGAAAGAGAATCAGAATTAGTTCGTAGTTAGAAAAATATAAAGAAACTATGTTACAAATCTGGGGGGCATAGTTAAGTACCTGGTAAATTTCATGACCACAATCTTCACATGTGTAAACAGCAACGGCCATCAGTGGCTTGACATCCGAACAGCGGGTCACGATACCAGAAATCCTGACAAGTTGCCCAATGTGTGAAGCCTTAACCTCCCTGATGGTAGATGGGCGTCCCTTCGAAGGAGCTTTGAAATAAACCTCGCTGAATAAAAACAAAATCCATTAGCAAGCTAAACCGAGTTATCCAAGCA
>OVAP01002740.1:2403-16725 GCA_900406295.1 Aurinia saxatilis
GAAAGAATCTAAAAGAGAAAAACCTGAATATTTACCCATCACCATGTCTTGCTTTTTGGTTGGTATAGATATATAGGAGAAGGTACATCAAGAATCCAGTAAAAAAAGTCTCAATATCTTTATGCTTTTATTAATTTCTTGGTAGCGAGTCTTGCCTTGTTAACTCGTAGTTGTCAGCTCCTGAGTTGGTTTGATTCTCATTATTTACAATTGCGATCTTCGAACAGAGGAAGAAGAAGGAAGATGTGTAGATGGTGAAATGCCAAATACTGCAAAAAAAAANAAAAAAAAAGATCATATGTCAATCTTCAGAAAGTGATACCAATAGATATTACTCGTATTTGAACACTGAAATACACACAAACCTGTGCCAAATCCAGTAGCTTGAACTGGTTTCCACTTTGAAACTTATGCCAGCAATGGTCAAGGCTACAAGACCAGCTGCCACAAATCCCCAACGATACCGTTTCTTAAGCGTCTTGATTAAATTACTAAACCATTCTTTGACTGCCCGTGGCCTATCACAAGCATATGAAAGAACTCAGATTAGTCATGATTTGTCACACTCTGGTAATTAAACTGTTCAAGATTTCAGGAAACAGAATGGTTTCTTTATGTTACCTGTCGAGTATGTTCAATGAAAATCCAGCTGAACCGCAATATGTTCTATACTTGGTAACAAATTCTACCAAAAACCCTATGAGGAGACCGAAAGACCCGATTGCTAACACAATGATAATACTCGCCGAACTGCAAATCGATAACAAGCCAATGTTATGGGTTTAGAGCTAGTTTCAAGGTGCTTACTACCATAACCATTCCATTGAATATATCAGATACCTTGTTGCCTGAGTTAAGGCCAATAAAGCTGTGAGAATGGCAACAACTGTGTGCACTGTCCTCTTAACTGCTTCATCAGCCGTAGATAAGTACACAAAGGTACCAATCACCGCCATGAAAGAGAGCCAGAAATCCATGAACTGAAGCAAAAAAATTTACCATTTTGTAACTATAAGTATCATATCACAATGAAGACGACAACGAGTATCCGTACCTGTAACACGTTGTAACTTAACACACACCAGGTGCCTACATCACATGCATGATACAGAGCGCTCGAGATTCCGCTAGATGTAAACAAAACCCACTCTGGATACTCCTGCTTAGAACATGAATGTCAGCTTTTAGATGGGAAAGAGGAATAAACATGGCATTGAATCAAAAGTGTAAACCAAGAAAATTACTCGCTTCCGAAGAGACCAGTAGGCTGGCAAAAGTGCCGCTGCATTTGATGCGATGAGAGCAATAGACTGAATGATATGTCCTGCATCAGGTTTTAAGCACATGAGTACATAGAAAAGTTGTGAAGCTCCAAACATAGGTAGATTACGATACCTTGGTGTGATACAATTTCAATGCCACAGTCAAAACCTCCATGAGTTCGGTCACAAGAACAGAAGCTGAAACAGAATACAAAGTTCAAACACTCATAAGAATCTACTAACCATATGTTTACAAATTTTGATCGAGTTGAGGTAGAAGAAACCTGTAAGATGTCAATCCACTAGCGTCAAAAGCGTATCTGCAACTCCCATGAAACGAGCACCTTCTCGGGCATCTTTCAAGAGACAGAGATACAAGAGTAGGTGGATCTTTAGAAGCTGTCTGGGGAGTAGATTCACTGAGCTGCCTTAACCCGAGTGACCATGTTCCTTCTCGAGCATACAAGATGTAAAAATCAACTTTATCTTGGCTAGAATTATATAGTGAGAAGAACATTGAACGGCTAGCACTTGTTCGATTCGCATAATAATAATCCCGGTTATCAACAGAAGGCAATCCACCAAATCTAAGATATACTTCATACTGCACCATGGAATCTGACGATAATCTGAAGTGAATATGCCCACCAGCACCTCCTTGAGGAATGTTCATGAGAAAATAAGTCCATTTGCTTGTGTCTACTACTGGAAGAGCAGAACCGTTGCTGAAAATGGGTTCGAGGGGGAAAGCTGTACTTGAGCCTGAAGGTGGAGCGTCACTGACAGGAAAATAATATGATTCAAAAGGTGTCAATGATCCTCTCCTCATAACTGCCTGCATAAAATGTATCATTGTTAACAATTTCTTAATCTTGATTTCACATACTAAAAAGCTTGTAGAGCAAAGTACCTGAAGCATGTAGATTTCCTGCTCACAGTTTGGTCCTGCTTTTCCCTCAGGACAGCTGAGAATTTTCACATTCATCGAAAAGCAGACCTTAGAGCTAGCATTTATACCCTGTACAAGCCGGTTCTCCCGTCCAAGAAAACTAATAACGATATACCATCGACCAGCTTTCGGTTTATTAATAACTAAAGGAACTTTGTGTATATCGCCCGCATAATCATGTAAAGTCTCAGAAGCAATAGCTCCAAAACGAGCATAACACATGAGATAACTTTCATTGGAATCTACTTTCACATTGGACCCCAAAATAACTAACTGTTCAGCTATCCCATCTACATCTAAAGCATACGTCTTTGTTTCCACACCAGTTAAACAAGAACTAGGCGAAGAATCTGTGCAAGAAACAACACTTCCTGTTTGGTTATCGAACCGAGAACACGCGAGCGGATAAATAGTCTGGTTGCATGAAGGCCCCCACATAGTAGCTGTTTTACAACCTTCCACACTAATATTGGCACTAAATGAAAATGGCGAAGACCGAACAATCTGTACAGTATCAAAGTATCAGAGATCAAATTCTAAAAAAATAAAAGATAACAAAACCAAAATTTCAACACATACCATTTTCCCCTGAGTTCTTGTAACACCGATTCCATTAAACAGACCAACATACCAAGCTCCAGGAGATATCTATAAGCAAGAAAACTCATCAACTCAAAATGTACAAACACTTGATTTCATTTCAAAACTTATTTTACCTGTTCATTAGTCAATTTCAACGATATATTCTTCTGCATCGGATAACACTGTTCCCCAATCTCAATATNACCAACATACCAAGCTCCAGGAGATATCTATAAGCAAGAAAACTCATCAACTCAAAATGTACAAACACTTGATTTCATTTCAAAACTTATTTTACCTGCTCATTAGTCAACTTCAACGATATATTCTTCTGCATCGGATAACACTGTTCCCCAATCTCAATATCTTGAGCTCCTTCAAAAGATCCATTGAATAACTTTCCTAACTCTACAAAACAGATCAAGAAAAACAACACTTTCTTAATTCTTCCCAAATATAGTAACTAAAGTATGTGATCATAATAACCAAAGAAAGAAGCTAGCTAACTAACTACATGTCTTCCTTTTTTACCTAAACCATACCTAAACCTTTAANCATCAAGAAAAACAACACTTTCTTAATTCTTCCCAAATATAGTAACTAAAGTATGTGATCATAATAACCAAACAAAGAAGCTAGCTAACTAACTAACTACATGTCTTCCTTTTTTACCTAAACCATACCTAAACCTTTAAGAGCGTCGGTTGAAGCATCAGGCAAAGGTGGACTACCATCTCTGAAACATATAACTGGAAGTACACTTTTCGAAATCTTCGATATACTCTTTGCACTCTACCATAACAACATTCAATAATTAGCAATCAGTACAAAACAATCAAATCAAAATTTTGAGAGAAACCAATCTGATACTTACAATAGCAACATCGGATTCCATAGCTACATTCAAAGACGAGAACCATGGAGGCAAATCAACTGTAAAAATAACCAAACAGAGATCCAAAATCAAACCCTTTATTGAAAATGATCATGACATGACAAAAAAAGCTTAAATCTTGAATTGAATTGGATTAAAACACACAACCAAACCTCTGATGTAACGAGTATCATAAGGCCTGACTTCAGATTTAGGATATCTAAAGCTTGAAACAGTGAAAAAGCTTCCATTACTCTCCGACAAAGAATCTTCAAGACAGTTACAAATCGACACAGACCATGAAAACAGAACAAGAGTTATTAAACACAAGATCGAAACCTCCGCCATTGAAAAGTGAATATTTTCAGCTAGAGAATTAAAGGGTTTAAGTCTTTTTTGCAACACTAAATATTAGTGTAAGTAGAAGAAGAAGAAGCTCATTGTTCCACAGAGAATTTTCGTCATCTTGACCCAAAAAAATGCTATAAAAATGGTGACTTTACTTTTCTTGCTTTTGATTAGATTAAATCACGCAAGTGATTTTTTTTATCAACATTGATCAACAATTGATTAGTTTATTATGTGTTGGTCAGAGAGACAAGAGTCATGTAATTACGTCAGTATCGAATTTAATTTAGTCATTATATATTGTTGATAAAATCTTTGTGTTTTGATAAAACGTTATTTAATCAAATCTTAACTGCGATCGTTAATTTAGTGAATAGTATAAAGATTAAGAATGATCAATTCCTTCTTTCTTTAATTGGTGTAATGTATTGCCTTATTTAATAATATTGAGTTACAGATTTATTTGTTTGTTGTATTCAAAAAGGCTTCTTTGGTGTGGAACACACCAAGTTTAAGGCTTTTTATAGGCCCATCTTACCATGAGTCCATTAAGCCGAACAAAGCACAAATATTGATTTTTTAAATCATAGATGATTACATGGTTATGGTTTAGGAGATTAGTGTGAAACCTTTTTGGTAATGATACTTCTATTTGAAGTCAAACAAAGTACAATGTTATATTTTTATATCATAGGTGGTTGTGGTCTAGGAGATTAGTGTGAAATCTGTGCATGATTAACTAACAAAATAGTTAAAAAGAATTATAGACGTTTAAAAAAAAAAACTTCACGGCAATTGATTTTTTTTTTATCATATTAATTTTAAAAATTTGTTGTCAAAACAGATTTCAAATTTGTGAAAATTTACTAATCAATCGAACATTGATTAATACATAATCGATCGAACACTATTTAAAAATGGTTTTTTCCATTCAAAAACTAAATAATCACTTCGAATACGGTAGTTCTTTCATATAATTTTTTGGAGATCGACCACAAATTCAACATGGTCAACAATGTTATCAGATTTATTGCTAACTTTTCAAAAGAAANCATAGTTCATATAATTTTTTGGAGATCGACCACAAATTCAACATGGTCAACAATGTTATCAGATTTATTGCTAACTTTTCAAAAGAAAAAAAGTTTTAGATGTTTCGGTCACAAATCATTACTATTATATTTGGATCATTAGGATTTTGGTATCCAAACTTCTCCAATTTTAATATCACAAAATATCTTTAAGCAGTTATTAGAGATAAAGAATTTTTAAGTAATACTATATTTTTAAAACAAACAAACTTATAAAAAAAAATATTCAAAACCCTATAGCAATTACACAAATATATATATATATATATATGGTTCTCAGTTCTCACTGTACTTCTTCCTTCCCATTCATCAAATGGCATCACCATAAGGTCAGTGTTGTTTTGTTCTTTTCTCAGTGGTGGCCTGATCAAACCTTCTCTAATCATTGATCTCCTGTCAATTAAGTCTTTCTTCATGAGAGGCCAAAGACACAACTCGAGCTTAACGCATCCACTGAGATAAGTCTTTGTTACTTTTCCACAAACCCCCCCCCCAATACTCACTGAACCTTGTAAAGGCTTGCATCACTGCTGAATATACAGGTACCTTTTTCACGATCTACACGAGTCTTTAGTGGTAGCCCATCTGCCCATGTAATCACTCTCCCATCTCCATAATCCTTTACCAGTCTTGAGTAAACTCGTGTGTGCATGCCTCCAATTAAGCATAGACCATAAAATAACACGACCTACCTTACTTTTCGTGTAAAACATATCGGTGATATGGAGTTTAAATTTCTTAGGAGTTTTGCATTTCTTTTGTTGCCATATATTCGAAAACTTTATTTTATAAAGGGTTCAAGTCAAGCACAAAAAAAAAACATAAAGTATTGTAACAACCTAACGTGGATCCTGATAGATAGAAACCTTGGATAAGCTCAAAATGGCCAATCTTCTAGAGGTTTTGAGTGCATCATCGACTCTTCCAACACGAACATATCCACCGACCATCGATCTGAAAGCGGAGATATCAGGAGACAACAATTCTTTATCATCAGAAGAACACATTTCCTCAAACAAAGGCTCTGCCTCAGAGACCATCCCATGCTCGCAAAGTCTAGCAACCATGTTACTATAACACCCAACCATTGTCTTCCTCTCTCGTGACTTGTTGAAAGTCNCTCTTCTTCTCTTGTGACTTGTTGAAAGTCTCCATGGCCTCTTTAAATTCTCCAAGCTTGAAGCACTCGTTCACCATTACATTAACAGTCTCGGAATCAAAAGAATTAGCATTCATCATCATCTTGTTGAACAACGCCCAAGCTTCATCTTTCTTACCATTGGCTAGCAAAATCTCTAAAAGAGTGTTCCCTGTGGTCACACGTAGATTACTACATGTCCATGTAGTGATACAATTGTAACACTCCATAGCTTTCTCTTCATTACCACGTTTGAACCAGTACTCCACAAATATCGTAGCAATCGAATTGAAAACCTTACCATTGAATTCAAGCCTTTGCTTTTCAAAGTAAAGATCAACACATTTTTCATCATCCGCGATATCATTCACCTCCCCTCGGATCAAAATGCACATGAGCATCTCTTCTTTGATACAAGGTGTTTCGACATAAAAGTCCCAAGCTTCGTCCACTCCATAGGTGTTAATCATGGCTTCAGTCAACAGCCTGTACGTTTCCTTGTCCGCACCGAACTTTGAAGCGTGACGGTAAAGTTGCAACGCGTCGTCGCCATAGCCTAGATCACGAAAGGCTTTGATCACGAGATTAAAGGACTCGATGTTGGGAACAATCTTTAACTTGTTGAAGAAGTAATGAAACAGAGAGATGCCTTCTAGGTCACGTTTCGAGTTACACATGGCTTTAATCACTGTGTTGCAAATGTCAAGTGTGTGATTGTCAGGACGAACCGCGGAGAGACGAGCAAGTTTAGCCGCACCGTCTAGATCTGATAGCTCAATCATCGTTTTTACTCTGTACTGTAGAGAAACAGGACGCTCGATATCAAGGAGAGAGTTGTCATGATTGTCTTTATAGTTTAGATCTGATAGAAACAGGCCGCACCGTCTAGATCTGATAGAGTCATGATTGTCTTTGTAGTTTTCCAGCTCACAGAAGTCTCTTCCTAGAGGGTACCGAGCCAAAGTGGCGGCAGTGACGGAGCAGAAGTTACGGTTTGTGAGAGGTGAAGACTTTGAGAGGATTATGCGGCGGAGGAACATCTCTGCGGTGGAGTACAACTAGTAGGGTTTTTGGGTTTTAGCTAAAAAATGAATAAGCAACCATTCTAATTATAATGAAAATATTTCTTAAATATTCGAGCAAATCTTACTCACATCTTATTTCCTTAAATATTTCTTAAAGAAATCCGTGTTTTTTTTATCTTTTTTTTGTCATGCGATCATTGTAGATAAGCTAAGCATTTTGTAATCACAAATTGTGGATCCTAAAACACTTCATTTTCTAAATGATGCGGCGAAGAGACATATCTCAAGAGCTAGGGTTTTTAGTTAGATTACAGAGGTCACATTAATGTAATGATGTAAATGAATACTAACATGAATACTTTTCATTATCATCTATAGTTGAAGAAAATGATTTAAAGAAACGAAAGCTCTCTGCAATAGCTTAAGCATTAAATATAATGTGTATCATCATAGCAAATTATTCAACCAAAGTAAAAATGAGTTTAGAATGAGCATAAAGATTCAAGCTGAGAAAGCTTTTATAATGGAATCATCAGCAAACATGTTTTTTGTGTTGTTGTTGTCTCAATGGTCAGGATTGAATTTGACTGACTCCTTGTAGATAAGCTCCTTTATGTGTTCTTCTGTGCAAGAAGGATGCTCGAAATCGAAGCTGAAAGGAGTCGAACAGACCGGTTCTTTGTTCACATTGTGGTGCGGTGATAAGTAGGCATGGCTAAGTGCTTCATCAACTATACAACACAACATAAGCAAATGCAAATAAACATTGGTGATAAGTCAGAAGCAAAGTGCTAAAACTTTTATGAAATGTTTGATTTGTTTACCTGAGATGCGTCGGTTTGGATCAAATACAAGCATTCTCTCAAGTAAATCGGTAGCGGTAGGAGGCATTTTGGGGAACCTAGCAGCAAACTGTTGTTTCGGGTATCGAGGAAGTTGCCTGACGTATCTTCTTGCGTTGTCACTGCGAAGGAAACCGAGACTAGAATTGTCCGGAGAGCCTACAAGCTGAATTCAAGATATGGATTTTAAGTGATTCCGGTTTTCGGACAAAGGGGGAAAACTAAATTATTACCTCAGTGATAAGCCTGAGCTGATGAACATAATCTTTGCCAGGAAACAACGGTTGTCCAGTCATGATTTCGCCGAGTATACAACCAACAGACCAAATATCGATAGCTGCGGTGTACTCTGAGCAGTTAAGAAGCAACTCAGGAGCTCTGTACCAGCGTGTAACAACATATTCAGTCATGAAATCTGTGTCTGAAGTTGTTCTTGCAAGCCCAAAATCACCAATCTTTAGCTCGTGTTTCGAGTTAAGTAGCACGTTGCTCGGCCTTAGATCACGATGTAATATGTTGGCCGAGTGCACGTATTTGAGCCCTCTTAAGAGCTGGTACACAAAGAACTGTAAAAGCAAGAAGTAAATACAAATAAAGATCAGATCAGAGAGTTCCATAGTTCCCATAAGATCGAAGCAGACTTACGCGGCATTGATCATGGCTCAAGGTTTGGTTAGACCGAAGGNTATAGCTGCAGTATACTCTGAGCAGTTAAGAAGCAGCTCAGGAGCTCTGTACCAACGTGTAACAACATATTCAGTCATGAAATCTGTGTCTGAAGTTGTTCTTGCAAGCCCGAAATCACCAATCTTTAGCTCGTGTTTCGAGTTAAGTAGCACGTTGCTCGGCCTTAGATCACGATGTAATATGTTGGCCGAGTGCACGTATTTGAGCCCTCTTAAGAGTTGGTACACAAAGAACTGTACAATCAATAAGTAAATACAAATAAAGATCAGATCAGAGAGTTCCATAGTTCCCATAAGATCAAAGCAGACTTACGCGGCATTGATCATGGCTCAAGGTTTGGTTAGACCGAAGGATCCGCTGAAGATCAGTGTCCATTAACTCATAAACTATGTATACATCATTGAATATATCTCGTTGTGGTGGTCTTACAATATCTTTGATGGCTATGACCTGAAGAATCAAACCAAGGCTTTAAGTACAGAATAACCGAAGACTAAAAACAGAGAAAACAGAGGAATCCTCTATTTTGATAGATCTAGCAATACTATAACTAGAGAAACTTAAAATGAGAAATGATGGTTATGGTTTAAGTCTTACGTTCTCATGATCCATATGCCTGAGAAGCTTAATCTCACGTAAAGCTCTCTTAGCATCGATAATGTTATCGAAAGCATTACCAATCTTCTTAATAGCCACTTTCTCTCCAGTAATCGAGTTCACCGCAGCACTAAACAGACAAGAATCAAGAGACTATGAACATTCACAAGAAGGTAGGCTTTGGTGATATGATCATAACAAGAGGAAATCAAAAGAAACGTACCAGACAATACCGCAAGCGCCTCTACCGATGGGACGAATAGGAGGGACATACTTTCTCGAGACTTCAAAGAGCTGTCCATAAACGTTGTACTGAATATAACGACCACCGTGTGTCGGTACAACTTTGATGCAATGATCTGTAGAACCAGAGCTTGATTCTCCAGACATGATATACAAATGATCAGACCAAGAATGAGACAGACAAGAGACCAAGAAGAAGAGAGGGCTTTTGTTGAAGTTGAAGGATCTCTCTCTCTAAAGTGTCCTCTTTGAAGACACTAAATCCATGTGAATAGAAAGAAGCTTTTCTCAACTGTAAAAAAGAGCTCTCAAGTAATCCGTGAATCTAAAGAAGCATCAAAGATTTACATACGTGTATGGTCACAAGATTGCATTTTTTCATTTGCTACTACTATTTGCACTTATCTATGAATCAAAGGTTGTATCCTTTTTTATATGATTTGAATGTTCAACTGAAACGGATTCAGAAAGACAAAACACTGATCTCATCAAGCCAAACAGATGTATGATTATATTATTATTCAGTACAGACAAGACTTACACACATAAACCAAAAGAGACAAGCTCTACAAATGGACTCATGCAACAACAAAAAAAAGAAGAGAAAACACTATCAGAGACCTAAACTTCTACATCTTCTCTAATTCCATTGCTAGAGATAGAGTCACTAGACCTAAGATTACAAAGCAAGACATCGCGTCCGCTTAACGTCATTTTGAAGAAACTGTCAACTTCATCAAGTAACTGATCTAATCCTTGAGACAATTTCTCAGCTTGAGTCTTCAACTCCATAACATTTTCCTCAAATGATTCAGCTTCAATAGGATCAACGCCGTCTTGTATCATCGGGTATAGCTTCTCGACACTAGCATCGACGCTCTCCAGCTCTTTGAGAATCGTGGTTCTTCCAGAAGTCAACATGTCTCGAATCTCACCATTTACAACACTCTGCATATCAGTAAAGACCTTTGCCCACATCGGTTTCTCCGAGATAGGTAAATCGAAAAGATCCTTAGTGGAATCAGACCAGGCTGCGGTAAATACACTGCAGATATAAACCGTTTGAACCTTAACACCGTAAAAAGCCCGCATAAGAACCTTTCCTTTAGGCGAATTCTTGACTTTAGGCAAGCTCAATGACTTCACAAGACTGTCTAAAACCGCACGACAGTTCTCAATCCTCGGGTTGCTTGCATTAACATGTTGCCTCCAGCTATCAAGCGAAGACCGAGCTTGAAGATACTTCTCTCCAGAATCCGATTGTAGACTATGCAGAACACACTTAAGGTAAAGATCTCCCTGGTTCAACCGAGTCAACTCCGAGCTAAAAGCATTACAGAGATCTAGTAACTTCACACTGATATCCAAGTAAACATCAACCCACTTCTCTTCCCAATCAGAAACAGGAAGCTGAAGATCGGTAATAAGCGTGTTAATGTTACTATGAGTCTCGCAGAGTGACTCCATAGCTAGCTTCATCCAAGACAAAGTAAGAATATCTTCTTTGTTCTTAGGCATAAGTTTTTTTAGCCTCTCTGTCAAAAGCATCTCAAAGCCACTCAACAAAGAAAGTAGCCATGGAGATAAATCTGAACCTTTTGGTGATAACATTCGAAACGGATTCCCGAAAGGGAATAAACCTCGAGGCGGTTCTTGTGGCCTGCTCATTTTACTAATCACTGAGAATCAAAGAAACATATTTTATATCAATTCAAGGTTATCTTATAAATTCTTGATAACACATGACAAAATTTTCAGATCTTGAAGCAAAAACAAGATTTCTACTCTTATATTGCAATATGCATAATCAATTGTTCTAAGATACAATCTTTCAAAATTCCAAGAACCCTAGAAACTAATTATTCCACAAAAATCATACAAACATAAACAAGATGGTATAAACTCTACATCAGAGCAATAAACTGTTAATCCTAACACAAAATTTCCAGGAAACTTACCGTTTTAAGAAGATGAAGAAATCACAAAGATAATAATCTTGTGGAAATGATATTTTCTAAAGCTTCATTTCATTGAAATGACAATTAGAGACTATGGTGGAGGTCTAACGTCAGTTTATAGATTTTGATAAAATCACGGCCTGTCTATTACCGACTTAACACGTGTCCGATTGTAAATGGTGGTGATGTTTTAATTTGTGACAGACTTATGTATGGAATTTTTAAAAATTATATTGCTGAAAAGTGGACGGCTATTAGTCTTTAATACTTTATCGAAAGGCCAAAACGAAAATAAAAACCAAATCTAACGGCAATAATAGTAATGTAATACCACGTCCTACCGACTCATGTTGTTGATTAATTTAATTACACTTATCCAAAGTCAATAACACTTGCAAGATTTATTTAAAAAAATTAGCTACTGGTTCTCGTATTTTATATAAAAATTATGAAATAAAGCTGGTTTATAAGGAGTATAATCAAGATTTAATACATAAAATGTTTAAAATTTACGAATACGTTGTTTCGTAAATGGACGAAAAGTCCATGGGACAGCTGTTCAGGAACCTGGAGCCACACGATAAAACACATCTGTGGACCCACACTTCATGTCCGGACAAGGACTAAATCTTTTTTACTTTATACTCGTTTTTCTTGTTTCCTTAATGGGCCATGAGACTTTAAAGCCCAATATTGACATAAGACGAGAGAAATCAAAGCCCATGAACTCTAGGGGTAAGCCTCTAGTTGAGACACAGTGTTTCCTCTGCAGGTGTCGATGAACTGATGGATAAACAGCGATGATGATGTTTACCGGAGTCGAATTCCGATAAACATACACTGCTACGATCCAATTGTTTCATTTCAATTTGTCCTTACACGAGAAAACAACCTTCCTTCTTACTGATCAACCTTCAAAGACGATAGCTTGGTGATTATGAGATGTATAGTATAGCATCAACCATACTACAAAACGTGTTGTGATCATGTGATTTACAAGTCTTCATGTGGCTCCTCGTATCATTATAGATTTGGGAGAAACCTAGTTTATTTATACAAGTCTAAACACCTAGTTGGCTAGTTCCACTTGTGAAAACAAGTAATGTAATATACATGAATATATATTAATTTTCATAAATACAATATTCAAGTTGATCTTATAATCTCCTAGATAACATTTTTTGTATTAATAATATTAAATTTTTATAAGATAAAACAAAAAAACAAGGGACATCGAATCCCCAATCTCCCTAGATTGCCAAAATATATAGTTTAGATTCCCAAAATTTAACAAACCCTGACAAGTGTCTTGACATCTCTTTTGTGTCTTTGTGTAAATCATAATCATGTCATCATCCACAGATCTGAAACAAGTAAAGGAAGAAGCGAGGGAGGCATGGTGGAGGTGCATCGAGGAAGCTGAGAAGAACAAGGAGGAAGATCCGTCCACTAAGTGTGAGGAAGTTATTTCAACCTACAACGAGTGTATTGACCAACTCCTTGAGCCGCAAGCCGAAGCCTTGTTACCAAAGTTTGAAGGATACACATCGGATAAATCTCAAATATTTGAGCGGACTTCAGAATTGATGATTGAAGGTCCTTGCAAAGAATCATTTATGAAGCTGCTCAATTGCTATGCGAAAGCTCAGAAAGATGATGATGACACCAAGTGTGAAGAAACTGTTGGCTCCAAGTTATTAGACTGTATGAATATCCACTGTGATTACTATTCACCCTTGGTCACAGCCACTAAAAAACTCCTAAATCGGATTCCATCATCTGAATGATGATGATGCATTTTTTAATATTTTCAGTCATATCATAAACTTTGTGGCTATTTCCTTTGTTCCTAGGCATTTGTGTTCCCCCACCACTTCCATGTGATTTCAAAAGAATGTTTTGTTTATCATTTGAAGTCTTTAAATAAAATCAGCAATGGTTTGCCTTGTTGATCATACTGTTTAGTTATGTTTTCCACAATCTCGTGTTTATGTAGTATTGTTAATTAGCCACCAAGAATGGACTCACTTTTATCCTCCACTTTGTTGCAAACTAGGATCATCAGAGTCGATTGTACTCAGAGAAAAGTTGGAATCATATAAACTGCAATGAACAGTTTGAAGAATTTGTATGCTCTTTACACACACGATTTACCACTAGTGATCAAAACTTATGTTATAGGCATTTGATTATTTGTGTGCTATGGTTGGTTATTTGTGCTGAGTATTTTTATCATTTAGTAGATCATGTTATACTTGAAAACTAATGATGCTAATGTTTTAGGGATGATGAAGTAAGCTTAGTATGGCATCAACGATTCTTGCTTGTAGGTTTGAGCTTAAAATTTTCAACTTATATGTAGCATAATAATTAGCTTTCTTTTGGTATACGACTGCAAAGAGTTTATAGCCTTAAACCTTCGAATTCTTAATCTTAATCATCGAAAGCATCATAGGCATATTATGACGGATACAAATTGCTTTCTTCGTTCCATTAGTTGTATTCTTTTGATCTATAGGTAGTAAATGGTTTCTTTTCGGAGGGAAAGCGTGTTACGAATCTTAACTGCGAAAGTCATTCAACTGCACTTGGTGTGAGTAGCTTGAATTAACTTCTTTTTTTGCATATCTCNAGTCATTCAACTGCACTTGGTGTGAGTAGCTTGAATTAACTTCTTTTTTTGCATATCTCTTGCGGAGTTGAAACTTACTATCTTGCTGTCTTT
Source organism: Aurinia saxatilis (assembly GCA_900406295.1). NCBI lineage: Eukaryota > Viridiplantae > Streptophyta > Magnoliopsida > Brassicales > Brassicaceae > Aurinia > Aurinia saxatilis. The sequence continues at coordinate 16,725 of OVAP01002740.1, forward strand.
T
>OVAP01002741.1:0-18501 GCA_900406295.1 Aurinia saxatilis
GATGATGTGTCTTCACCAAAAGAGAGAAAAGCTAACTTTATAGATATAGAAACCAGTTCGTTTACATCAAAACGGATCAATAATGAAAACATGCCACTTGAAGAGAACTGTTTTACCAAGTGTATATAACATCCGTGATAAAGTCTAGTGCCAAGGATGGAGAGGTGAGAAATCTGGAAGAGTAAAGAGAATAATAGACATTGGTTCTTCTTCATCCAAACCAAGTACAAGTGATTCGAGCCTAGTCGAAAGAGGAAACACCTTTTTGGACAACATTATGGTTCAATACATGGACTGACCAGAAACGGTATTGGTTGGCTGGTCGATCAGGACGAACAGCAGCCGTTCTTCTGGGCAACAGGTTGGCCTCTGATCTGCACTGTCGGCGGTCTTGCGTTGTTCCCAGCTGGTTGGCTTGCCATTCTGCATCCAAACCACAGATCAATTTGATTCATTAAACTCGGACAAGCTACATGGAATTTCAGGCCTCTTCCAGTTGAGTTTTCAATTTAAGCAGTTGAAGGTTCAGATCACTCTACTCAAATGTGTCGCACACCTTGAAAAGCCCTGAACGTATATACATATATATCTTTCCAATATATCTTTTTAGCAATAAGTTTAGAATAAGCTTAGACATCCCCACATACTTTAGAATAAGTTTTTTTAGATCTATTAGCGATAACAAAAACGCGATGATGCAGGTCTAACAAATCTTATGAGTAGTAGATAATGTAGAACAATTACCTCTCTTTGATATCTGCGGACATGGCCATGAAAGCCTGCTCAACATTGGTGGCATCTTTTGCACTAGTCTCCATGAAAGGAATTCCAATTTCATCAGCAAAAGCCTAAGAAAGTGTGAATCCATGAGGAAAGCATTTACAGCCTTACAATATGATGAGCACAGATAAGAAAGAATAGGATACCTTGGCCGTTTCATATGGGACAGCTCTGTTTTCAGCAAGATCGCACTTGTTTCCAATCAAAAGTTTGTTCACATTGTCACTAGCATAACGATCAATTTCACTCAACCACTGCTTGACGTTATTAAAGCTTTCTTGATCTGTGACGTCGTAGACAATCTAAGAGGTCGTGCAAGTCAGTACTTTTTGATATCGGAAAAGCAAGAGAGATAAGCTAAGTAAATTACGATGATTCCATGTGCCCCGCGGTAGTAACTGCTAGTAATTGTTCTGAACCGCTCTTGACCAGCAGTGTCCCACTGAGTGAATGAGAAGGTCAAAATATGGTCAAGACTCAAGAGCATAAGGTAAAGACAGGGTGACATACAATTTGGAGCTTGATCGTCTTGCCATCTTGCTCTACAGTCCGGATTTTCTGAAGAAGAAAATAGAAAAGGTCAGATCAAATCAAAGCCTCGGCAGTAAAAAAAAAAAAAACATATTGCCGACAACTTACAAAATCGACTCCAATGGTGCTTATGTAACTCTCTACATAGGAATCATCCTGCACAAATTGCAGAAAATAAGTAAGCGGAACAAAATGCAGATTGCAAATCATCTCAACTTACAGAAAATCTCAAAAGTAGACAAGACTTGCCGACGCCAGAGTCCCCGATAAGCAGAAGCTTGAAAAGATAGTCGCTGCAAAGTGAAATCTAGATCAGGCAGAAGCCCAAATGATACTATTAAAAGACACAAAAACCCTATGTGAAAGCACAGAGAGGGACATACTACTCGGGATTCATGAAGGCGATGCAGAGCAGAGAGATCTCCAGAGGAGACAAGTCATAAAGTAAGCTAACTATTGGGCTTTTATGTATTGCGTTTTGGCCCATTAATAAATTAAGAAGGCCGAAACATCGGGCCTTTTTATGTATTCAGTGTTCCCGGTTCTCTTAAACCGAAGTTGAGACTAATGCTTTGGCTCGACAAACGTTCCTAAACCAAGGGGTATCGACCAAACTTGTTTAAAAGATTTTAGATTAGAATATATACGTGTTAGATTGTTTCACTCATGCCTAAAACCAAAGAGATGGACCTCTCCACTGCCTCTTCTTGATTATTTTCTCCTCTTTCAAACCAAACTATCCCTGCTTAAATCATCTATTTGTATTTAAACTGAAACCATTTCCTGTCTCCAAATGTGTGGTTTTCACCACACACAAGTAGTTGAGCTTCTGTAAGGAGAAGAAAAAAGACCTGGTTCAAGGTCAAGCATCTGAATGAGCATGAAGGTAATATTTACACCAGCAACAGCAAATGGGTATTCCCACACCGATCTATCCCCTACTTGCTTTCTCAGAAGTTCCTGGAATGATTTCTGCAATATACAGAACATCGGTCAGCTTCTAAATCCATCTTGAATCAAATGTTAAAACCAACATACTCGAAAATTCCTTGCAAAGAAGAGCAAGTTCTGCAACGATATGAATCCGCCTCCCCTGCACGAGTAAGGGAACGCATCAGGCATGAATGTAAATCTTCATAGTTTATATATACATATATAGACACACGCATCCCATTCCAATCCAATCCCAATAAAATATGATAAACATCTCAACACATATCGACCAATCCAGCTAACATGCACATTAGTTTATCTTTCGAGAGATCATATGGACCATTAAAAAGGCTTTAAAAGCTGAGTTATCTTCATATATTTACCTTCAAGGAATGGCTATAAGTAAAAGTTTGCAAGAAAATAGGAAGGTGGTTTGGCTAATAAGAAGGAAAAAAAAAGTAAAAGAGATAAGAGCATCCGCATTGGTGAGAGGTAGAACATGGGATGTTGACACAAAAAGACCAAAAGTGGAGGTAGAACATCATACATACCCACTTTCACCCAAATCCAACCAAAACGGACCATATGCTTCGATTATTAGCTTTCTTGCTTCCTTTTGGCGCATTCTCCTCACCAATCATTCAACAAACCATCAAATATACCTCCTCTCCCCACTTCACTTGTAAGTCTGCCTTTTTGGACCTCCAAATTACATCTCTTCTTTCAGTGTTAGTTATCAATAACACTCATGGCTACTTTTTCTTTGAGGATCCCTACACCTCAATACTTGCCACTAATTGACCAGAATAGTTAGCTGGGACCAAAATATGCAGATATTAAACTACCCAACCGAAATAAACTTAACAGACTTTGAGCTCAAACATAAGCGTTACTATTTCGAACAACAGAGAGTGGGTACGGGTGATTGATTTAGAAATGTCAAGCATGAAACAAGCGATGTCCATTCCAAAACAAACGCACATATAATAAACGCAGCACATTAATAGAACTCAGGGTTTTCAAGTTAACAATACAAGAAAGTAGCATCATCACTTAAGACATAAAAACAAGCAAACTTGAGGCATAGAGTCCCAAGAAATCCATGGCGTCTTCAAACTGGTCTAAATAGGCTTGATCTTGAAGTGCAGCGAGATGAGAGAAAAAACAAGACATTTCAAGTCCTGCAACCATGAATGTTAGAGAATGATTAGGTTGCAGCAGAGAACAAGTTGAAAAAAAAAAGAGGGAGAGAGAGTGGTAACCTGAACAAGATAGTAGAAGATGCGAAGTCCTTCAGGGTCATTACTGCTCTGGACATCAACAAGAGAGCCAATCTTAGAAGTAGTGAAGGAGATATGCTCGTTGCCGACGACGATCTCAAGCTCCTGCCTTCCAACACGGTCAGGTTCGGGCCAATTGTTATCATCTTCTTTCATAATCTAGGCACAGAAAATAATAGTGTAAAAATCCAGATCGAAAGCGAAACCCTAGAAAAAAAAAGCAAACCCTAATGGAGCAAGAAGGAGGAACCTCGCTGTCGGAGACGATACGCTTGCATTCCTTGATAACGGCTGGGGTGAGGAAGACCTCCTTCCGGATCATCGTGTCGTTCTTGTAGTTTGAGTTATTGGCGTAACGGAGCTTGCCGTCCGGTCTGAACTCGAACTCCAGGAACTCGTGCCCGAATTTCCCTTTGTGACCCACATAGTATCTCAGGTAGAACTCCTCCTGCTTCTCTTCGGATTCCGCCGCTGCCATCTCTCGATTTCTCCCCTTTCCTCTTACCCTCTTCCTTTCCTTTCCTTTCCTTTTAACAATAACCCATTTTTAATGGGCTTCCTCCATTATCAGCCCACCTACATCACTGTGGCCCATTTCCACCTTTCTCTTTCCTACATCACTCTGTTTCTTCTCGAGACTTCGACGATGGCGAAAATGGCCGCTCCGTTCCTTCGCTCCTATGGTAATACTTGTACACGCTCTTCTTCCTCGTTGCCGTCTTTTTCTTGATCTATCTCTTCTTCTTTTCTGGTGGGACCAGGGTATGACTTGATCCTGGGATCTATAGCTGCATTTTATGTGTTCCTCGCACCCTTCACTAAGGTCGAAGAGAGCTTCAACGTACAGGTGAATTCTTTGCTTTTTGATTCTGTAAATCCTTTTTTACTGAATGTTCTCTCTCTCTCTCTCTCTCTCTTCTGCCCAGTCAATTCACGACATTCTCTACCATCGCCATCATCTGGACTCTGTGAGTAACCTCCATCTTTTCTTCTTCACTTGTGGCATTCTCCAATTCTTACCCACTTGTTTTGTTTATTCTACCAGTATGATCATCTGGAGTTCCCCGGTGTTGTCCCTCGAACTTTTATTGGTAATAATCTGGAGGACCATTCCCTCTTTTATTTCTTATAAACCAACTCTGATTTGCATTTCTTCTTGCAGGAGCCTTCATCGTCTCCATTTTTGCATCACCCATTGTGTCAATTATCACCTGCCTTGGCTTCCCCAAATTTTTTAGTCTTGTTGCAGGTATTTTCTTTACATTTCCCTCATGTGCTTCCTACCATTGTCGGTCTAAACCAATTTCACTTTACAGCTCGTTTGCTCTTGGGCTGCATCATCTTATACACACTAAGATTTTTCCGGATTCAGGTATGACCATTTATTTCCTACCCCTTGTTTCCATGCTAGTCTATCTCACCCACTATCTACTATACACTGACCCAAACAGATCAGAACAAAGTTTGGACATCAAGTGGAAGCTTTCTTTGTACTTCTCACCTGTCTTCAGTTTCATTTCCTTTTCTACTGCACTCGCCCTCTACCTAATATTCTAGCCTTGGGACTAGGTCATTTATCATTACTCTGACTCTACAACTAATGGCCCTTCATATAGCACACGTGTCCTTTGCTGTTAATTTTGTCAAATTTGGCTTCTGCAGTTAATCTCGCCTATGGTAATTGGTTAAAGGGTAACTTTTATTCAGCTTTGAGCTTCCTGGTATGTATGATTTTCACGCAAACTTATAGTATCAATAATGATACCAGACTTACGTATTTGCTAACATTTCTCTTATCTGATAATCAGATTTTTGCTACTGTAATCTTCAGATGCGATATGATGTTACTGCTTGGGCCTATAGGTCTTCAATTTCTATTGGTGAGCTGGTGATGTGTAGTTTGGTTTCTGAATTTCTGCATTTGTGGAATCGGCTCTATACTTTGTTATTTCCTTCTCATGTGGGTGCTGTACGCTTGTCAATGACAGACCAAATCGATCTCCTTCTCGAAAGCACTTAAGTATTGTGTTGGAACCACTGTGTTGGCTGTAGGTTGGTTAAATTCTTCTTTATTTTGTGATCTATTTGCTTTTTTCCCTTCGACATTAGTGCCCGAGTCATGCTTACTATGGCATAATAGCACAGGTCTTACCATTTCCGTTGACTCTGTCATGTGGAAGAAGTTTGTCTGGCCAGAATTTGAAGTTTTCTGGTTTAACTCTATTCTAAACCGCAGTTCTGACTGGGGTGTATCCTTCCAAATTTGTTTCCTCAATTTATTTGTTGCATGATAGATAATCTTTGCCACCGCCTGATTAGGGGATTGCCTTTACAATTTGAATCACTTTGGAATTCCACACATTTATGTAATTTCCAGTGCAAAGCTTACTGTGGCGCTTGCTTTTTTTTTTAAAGTGAAGTTCAGTGTTGTTCCTTGAAAATTAGTTGTTAAATCAGACACATTCCATACATTGGTATTTCACTTCAGCACTCCCGCGGTCTTTACTTGTAGCTTATCCTCTTTCACTGGTAAATACCAGACCTCATAACATTTGTTATATTTACTTATTCTTTTCGAGTTAGGATCTCTGATTGTATCTCTATAACATTCTCATTTTTTTATTTTTCGGATTATGCAGCTTGGATCCTTAGTTGACAGGAGGGTTCCTTTCCTTATTCTTCCAGTTTTATTTTTCGTTCTACTCTACTCTAAACTTCCACACAAGGTATTCAGATGACTACTTATCTCTGTAACCTTCAAGGTTTCTTAATTTATGACATAGGCTTACCTATCGTTATTGATGTATATGCAGGAACTCCGCTTTATTATTAGTTCAGTGCCAATGTTCAACTTATCTGCTGCAGTAGCTGCTAGCAGAATGTATGAGTTATATCAGATATTTAGTATTTCTGAATTTTCCACTAATGGAACGTCTTTTATATAGTCTCTTAAGAGCCCGTTGGATAACTTCATTTCTGGATGCTATTTTAAGTTACGACCAAGAAGGCCAGAGCTCATAATATTATCTGACTTCCTTGTACAGTTACAATAACAGGAAGAAAGCTATTTGGAAACTGGTAAACATGGTTATGCTAGTACTATTTGCAATCAGGTAGAAGTAGTAAGCAAATATCTTTGCTTTTTAAGAAGGGATTTGCTAGTCTACTTAACCTGGTCTTATAGTGCAGGGTGCACGATTATAACATTCATGGCATCTTACTACAATTATCCTAGCGGCAATGCTCTGAAGCGCTTGCATCAGATAAGTGAGTGACTTTTTCTTTTTGGGGTTTCCTATTGCTGCAGCGTTGACCTGGGTACCAAACAAGAAAAACATGCTAGTCAGTGTTTGTTTGTCCCACATGCCATTTTATATATGTAATGGTGTCTTCCGTGTTTCCCAGGCCATTTTGCAAATGTACCGGAAGAAGAGTGGGTTCACATAGACACGTATAGTGCTATGAATGGAATATCGCGCTTTTGTGAAGATGCTTTACCGTGGAGGTGAGGTTAATTCTTCTTTCTATCTTCTTTAGCTGTCCTAAACCGTTCTGGTGTTGGTAGAAGTAGAGCAGAAATCAATGTACTCGTAAAAGAACTTGGCAATTCTAAACAGCCATGTTTGCTAGAGAGGCATTTGTTTGTTTGTCATGTTCATTTTATTGGAGACTAAGACTAAAAGTGTTAACTTGGAAAGGATCATATTAATTTGAAGATCTAGAAGAAGATGATGGTTGGCTGTGTAGGAGGAGATAATTTTTTTTGTGCAACGCAGATACTCAAAAGAAGAAGAGATAGCAGTGGAGGAGTTTCAAAACCGAAATTTCACCTACCTTGTGAAGTAAGTATTTGATCATATAATAGAAAGCAAATCTTAGTGAAAGAAGATAGCACTGTAATAGCGTTGTCATGGTTTGAGCAGCGAGCACGCGTATGTGGATGGATACAAGTGCTTGTTTTCTGAAGAAGGCTTTCACAGACTTGAACTGCGGCGAGGTTTCCCTCCAATTGTTGTGGTAAATCAGTTGTTGGTGTGGCTAATATATCATTAACATAGGTGCATGGAAATGTAATGTTGGTTGGACATGTTGAATTGTAGGTGAAACAGGCGAAAGTATACGTGCACCGGGATATGAAGAAGGAAGATCCGTTGCAAAAGAAATGGCCAGGATGTTAACAGTAAAAAACATTGTCTTTGGTGTATGTAGCAAACACAGCTTTGTTGGTTGTATTGATAATGAGTTTGAAACCCTCTGATTCTTGGAGTAACATTCGCCTTTGGGTTCTGTTTTGGCCTTTTGGGCCTCACTTGAGTTTTATTTTGATTTGACAACACTTTACCCGTCTGTCTTGGGGTTCCCTCGTTTCGTTTAGGAAAACATCATTCGACTTATCCGAAACCTAACGAGAGAGAGAGAGAGAGAGAGATGCTGCTTCAGGCGGTGCAGAATCGCAATGCTCCTCTGGCTTCCTCCGCCTCCTATTCCCATCTCCCTCGCTGCAGAGCTCCTGCCGTCTCCGTCGCTCTCTCAAAGAAGACGGCAACCGTTGTGTGCTCCATCTCCCAGGTCTATGGCTACGGAACGGTGGACTACGAGAGGAGGCCGATTATCCAGTGGAATGCCATCTACAAGAAGATTTCTCTGATGGAGAAGCCTGAGCTCGGTGCTGCCTCCGTCTTGAACCACTGGGAGAAAGGCGGCCGTAAGCTCACCAAATGGGAGCTGTGTCGGGTCGTCAAGGAGCTTCGCAAGTACAAGCGTCCCAGCCAAGCTCTTGAGGTATTTGCTTGATTGATTGATTAATACTATATCTTATTTAATCTGATCACTATCTATCCTAGGTGTACGACTGGATGAACAACCGAGCCGAAAGGTTTCGACTGTCTGCAAGTGATGCTGCAATCCAGCTCGACCTAATCGGCAAAGTGCGTGGCATTTCAGAGGCTGAAGACTACTTCCTCGGCCTCCCTGAAAAGTTCAAGGACAGGAGAGTTTATGGCTCCCTCCTCAATGCCTATGTAAGGGCCAATTTGCGAGATAAAGCTGAATCCCTGCTCGACAAAATGAGGGAGAAAGGATACGCCCTGCACCCGCTTCCCTTCAACGTCATGATGACTCTCTACATGAACCTAAGGGAGTACCACAAAGTCGACGCAATGGTCTTCGAAATGAAGCAGAAAGACATACGTCTCGACATTTACTCCTACAACATATGGCTCTCCTCATGCGGCTCCCAAGGTTCCGTTGAGAAGATGGAGCAAGTCTATCAGCAGATGAAATCAGATGTTTCCATCAACCCCAACTGGACCACTTTTAGCACAATGGCCACCATGTACATTAAGATGGGCGAAATTGAGAAAGCCGAAGATGCATTGAGGAAGACTGAAGCAAGGATTACTGGTCGTAATCGGATTCCTTATCACTACCTCTTGAGTTTGTATGGCAGCGTTGGTAACAAGAAAGAGCTTTACCGGGTCTGGAACGTCTACAAATCTATTGTCCCGAGCATTCCCAATTTGGGTTACCATGCTTTGATCTCCTCCTTAATTAGAATGGGAGATATTCAAGGGGCTGAGAAGGTATATGAGGAATGGCTTCCAGTCAAATCTTCTTATGACCCCAGGATACCAAATCTTCTCATGAATGTGTATGTTAAAAACGACCAACTAGAGAAGGCTGAGGGGTTGTTTGACCACATGATTGAAATGGGAGGAAAACCAAGTTCAAGCACGTGGGAGATTCTAGCTGATGGTCATACCAGAAAGGGAAAGATTTCAGAGGCTTTGGCTTGTCTGAGAGAAGCTTTTATGGCGGAAGGGTCCACCCTTTGGAGGCCGAAGGTGTTGATGCTGACAGGCTTCTTCAAGCTGTGTGAAGAGGAATCGGATGTTGCTAGCAAGGAGACTGTGCTGCAATTGTTGAGGCAATCGGGGCATCTACAAGACAAATCATACGAAGCTCTTATTGGTGTGGAGGAGGGGAACAANCAATCGGGGCATCTACAAGACAAATCATACGAAGCTCTTATTGGTGTGGAGGAGGGGAACAACGATCTTTATGAGCAACTGCAAGATGATTTGTTGTAATGAGCCAGTAGTCCTAGTTGTTGTTTATGTACTCGAGAGATTTACATTTTCACATGAATGGAAGCTCTTTTATTATGGGCCGGACTTAGTGGGCTCTTGTAATAAATAGGCCTGAGCAACTAAAAGGCCCATTTGATGGAGATAAAAATTGCAGTTCGAGAGGGGGGAGAGAGAGGAAGACGGTGATTGGGAAATGGCGACGAAGGCTTACCCTAGTGCGGCTCGGATATCTGATTCTCCATGTTATCTGCAGTATTCTGCTTCTCTCAAATGTGAGTGACACTCCCGATCTTCTATTTCTGATTCTGAGCAATTCTTTTGCTGTATCGATGGCATCCTTCCAATTAGATATCATACATAGCATATGGACCCATTACCTTGATTAGGTGGGTGGTTGTATCGTAATTCTTAGGGGTCTGTAAGGTTGTAGTTGATTTCTGCCTCCAGGTCTTGAAGAATTTGGATCAGACAAGAGTAAATGCCAGGAGCATTTTGACGTGTACAAGGAATGCAAGAAGAAAGAGGTTTTTGAGAATTCACATTCACTTCACATTTAGGCTTTCTTGTTTCTAACAACTTCTCCGCTTACCTGTTTCCTTTTCCTTTTTTTTGGTTTCTCAGAGGGAAGCTCGATTGGAACGCAATAAGACAAGGTCGTTGTTCTCGTGAATAATGTTTGTACGATATAGAAATAAGATCAATCTGAAGTGGAAAGATTGTGTTAATGAGGATGATCCATTCCATTGGTGATAGAATCATTGTGAGAAGTGTTAAACTTTGAGGGAGGACTTTTGTAATGCCGTGTGCTTTTAAGTTATAACATTCAGCTTTTTGTTTCAATGTTGTCGGCTTGATCATTTCATTATTGGGCTCGCTTGATGGGCCTCCGTCAAGTGAGCTATAGCTTTAAAGTGAATTAAAGTCGCAATTGCACGTCCCGATTGAATTTTGAATCGTCTTCCTCGTCTTCCTCACGCGTTCTCCTCTCCGATCGGATTCTTCTTCACCTGAGAGAGAGAGAACAATGTTCCCGCCAAGCGTCTACGTTCCTCCGATGCTGGTCAACTGCTCCGGTTGCCGGACGCCTCTCCAGCTCCCATCCGGCGCCCGATCTATACGATGCGCACTCTGCCAGGCTGTCACTCATGTCGCCGACCCACGCACCGCCCCTCCTCCTCCTCCTTCCTCCGTCTCTGCCCCGCCTCCCGGTCATCTGCCTCACCCCCATGGCCGGAAGAGGGCGGTGATCTGTGGTATCTCGTACCGTTTCTCTCGCCACGAGCTCAAGGGCTGCATCAACGACGCCAAGTGCATGCGCCACCTTCTCATCAACAAGTTCAAATTCTCCCCAGATTCCATTCTCATGCTCACCGGTACTGGATCTTATCCAAATGACTTGTTCTCATATAGATATATATCCCAATCTCATCTACTGAATCTTATCTTATCCAAATGATCATACAGAGGAAGAAACTGATCCCTATCGTATTCCCACCAAGCAAAACATGAGGATGGCTTTGTATTGGCTTGTGCAGGGATGCACTGCTGGCGACTCCCTCGTCTTTCACTACTCTGGTCATGGTTCCCGTCAGAGAAACTACAACGGTGACGAAGTTGATGGCTATGACGAAACACTCTGTCCTCTTGATTTTGAAACTCAAGGCATGATTGTCGATGATGAGATCAATGCCACTATTGTGCGTCCTCTTCCCCATGGTGTCAAGCTCCATTCTATTATCGATGCTTGCCATAGTGGCACCGTACTCGATTTACCCTATTTATGCCGAATGAATAGGGCTGGCCAGTATGTGTGGGAGGATCACCGCCCAAGATCTGGTTTGTGGAAAGGTACAGCTGGCGGAGAAGCCATATCAATCAGTGGATGTGATGATGATCAGACTTCCGCAGATACATCTGTAAGTAGTACATGTCTAATCTTTCCTTCTGCATTCCTCCACTCATTATTGAAACATATATACAGGCGCTTTCCAAAATCACATCCACAGGTGCTATGACTTTCTGTTTCATTCAAGCCATAGAACGCAGCGCACAAGGCACAACCTACGGAAGCATTCTAAATTCGATGCGCACTTCAATAAGGAATACAGGGAATGAGGGTGGTGGTAGTGGTGGAGTTGTTACCACTGTGCTCAGCATGCTTCTGACAGGTGGAAGTGGTATTGGGGGATTAAGACAGGTAACATACATTTCTACTCTTATTGTGTTAATACAAATTGTTAATGTTCTTCAAATCCCTTTTGACAGGAGCCTCAACTCACTGCTTGCGAACCATTTGATGTCTATGCGAAGCCTTTCACTCTTTAGTGAAGATAATCAACTTTTATTTTATGTATAGCAAGTGCGCCGAGATTCTGTCCATTTAGCCTTTTGTTGTTTCTATTCTTGTTTCAACTGAATAAAGGGAAACTTTGATTCATTGCTTCAACAACACTACATATTTCGTCTACTTTTAGTCTCCACAAACAATAATCCATTGTCTGCCATTCAGAATCAACACTTTCAGGTGTTTATCTTTTCCAATGGGAACAACAATGTCTAAATAGACAACTGAAAGACAAGAGTATGCCCAGAAAACTATTGACTAGAGGCATACAAATCACGTGTGCATTGCTGCAAGAAAAAGCACTTCCGCTGTAGCAGCCTTTCTTTTGTCTGATGCCCCGGCCGTTATCTTCTAGAGCAAAGGAGGAGTTTGCCACACCATCACTGAAGAGAAGGCACCAAAAGAAGTTACCTTTATGCAACCTAGCCATCCCCACTCCAACCTCAGTGTGTGACTTGTTTCTGAGCACCAACAAGGCTTTGTTATCCGTAAAGAGAATGTCTGAGAAGGCGACTTCTGGTGTTACATACTTAGAGCTGCAGCCGAGGATATGGCCTGTTATGGTACCAAAAGTTGGGAGTTCGACACCACAGTTGGGGGCGAAAACCTGGGTGAAGTCGTCTTCAGGGGGGTCACAGGTCAGAGTGTTGTTGACATTGCAATGTCCCTCGCAGAGCTCAGCATACTGGAGGGCCATGCAGCCAAGACCAGGACTCTGATTTAGTTTGCTGAGTTTCCGAGCTGTTCTGTTCTGGTTCAAGATGCTCACCATTTCATTAGCCGGGTTTCCTGCAACCCTTATAGAGTAAGTTGGGGGTTCTTTTAAAGAAAAGAATACATAATATCTGATTCCGAAAGAGGGTCCTAGATTCGCATATATATATTTAATAAAGCAAAGTGAAGTTTACCGTGAAGCTTGGAGCTAGCTAGCACCGGTAGTGAGAGCAACAGTAAAATCGACTTCCAGAAGCTGATTTCTTTCTTCATTTCGTGCATTTAATCCGATATGGTCCTCCTCGGATACCCCAGGGACTGACTATAGAATGGGATAAAAGGTAGTGGTGGTCGGTCCCCTCCCTAAGTAAAAAAAAAAATGGACGCGAGTATAATTGTTGGGCTTGGGTGTTGGGCTCACCCATTAAGATTCAAAATTGAAGTGAGGAAAGAACAAAAGTAATGATATCATTTACTTCCATTAAATGGCACCGTTGGGGACGGTGGATGTGGTGGGCCAGTTACATTGATATGGGTGACGAGAATAAAGCCGAAATTTGGCCAGGCATCCCAATCAATGCCCATTGGCTCCTCTCCTACCATGTTTGACGCAAGTTAGTCGAGGTTTTCATTTTTTTTTTCCTTCTTAAATAAATGTAGTCACTTGCTACTTTGGTAGACCGGGACCCACCACAAAGTAAGCACACCAAACACCACATGCCGAGTTCTCCTTTTTATATCGCATTCGCATGCAAGCTATCTCCAATTAAAACTCACTTCATTCAAACACAAGAGTACTACTACACTAGCTCTCAATCTAGCTTTGGATTTGGATGGCGTCGAGACCCGGAGTTTTGACGGAATGGCCATGGAGTCCCCTTGGTAGCTTCAAATACCTCTTGGTGGCCCCGTTTGTGGTGGCAAGCATGCACTCTTACGTGACAGCTGAGGATGAGGAGAAGGACCTCACGAGACTTCTCATAGTCGCGCTGATGCTGTGGAGAATAGTTCACAGCCAGATTTGGATCAGTATCTCTCGTCAGAGGACGGCCACGGGGAGGAACAAGATCGTGGACAAGCCCATTGAGTTCGAGCAGGTGGACCGAGAGCGCACCTGGGACGACCAAATCATCTTCAACGCTCTCTTCATGTACCTCGCCAACTTCAAGCTCCCAGGCTCGTCCCGCATTCCCTTCTGGAGACCAGAAGGAGCCATCCTCATGGCTCTGCTTCACGCAGGCCCCGTCGAATTCCTCTACTACTGGTTCCATAGAGCGCTCCACCACCACTTCCTCTACTCTCGCTATCATTCTCACCACCACTCTTCCATCGTCACCGAGCCCATCACGTGTACTTACCTTCTCCCTTGAATTTAATTATATATATATCCTTCAAAACTAGCTAAGAATATTAATTAATGGAAATTTGGCAGCTGTGGTGCACCCCTTCGCCGAGCATATCGCATACACACTACTCTTCGCCATACCCATGGTTACAGCGTCCCTCTGTGGGATCCTTTCCATTGTCCCCGTCATTGTATACATTACTTACATTGACTTCATGAACAACATGGGACACTGCAACTTCGAGCTTTTACCTAAGCGTCTCTTCCACCTCTTCCCTCCCCTCAAGTACCTCTGCTACACCCCCTCGTACGTGTATCAACACTATTACTATATATATATCCCTTTTACTCGTATTTGAATGCATATATATATAACGTGGAATCAACTGTTTGAAAGGTTCCACTCGCTCCACCATACGCAATTCAGGACCAACTACTCTCTTTTCATGCCAATCTACGACTACATCTATGGGACAACCGACAAGGGGAGCGACTCGCTGTATGAGAGGTCGTTGGAGAAAGAGGAGGAAACGCCCGACGTCATCCACCTTACCCACCTCACCACACTAGACTCCATCTACCAGATGCGCCTTGGCTTCCCTTCCTTCTCCTCTCACCCCCTATGGTCTCAACCCCCATGGTACCTCAACTGCTTCATGTGGCCCTTCACTCTCCTCTCCTCCTTCCTCCTCACCTCGGCTCTCTCCTCCCGAACCTTCGTCTTTGAGCGTAACCGCCTCCGTAGCCTTACCCTCCACTCACGCCTCCTTCCCAAGTTTGCCTTTCATGTAAGCTTTTCACACTCTCTGCATTATATTTTTATTTTTTCATTACTTTCTAATTCCAAATCCTTTTTATATTATAACTAGGAAGAAAACAGCTCTTTGCTATACATTAATTAAAGTAAACTAAAACAAGAAAATAACTTAAAATGAAGAATAATTCTTTTCTCGTGAACCTTTTGGAATTTGCATCTAAAGTTCCTTACTAATTTTGCAACATTAAATATGTTATGGTAGTATAAATCGCAGCGCCACCATAAGTCCATCAACAGTATCATAGAGGCAGCAATTCTCGAAGCAGATGAAAAGGGTGTGAGAGTAATGAGTCTTGGCCTGATGAATAATGTAAGTTCATTTATTACTACTTCAAGCCATGCACTCTGGATAAGTAACTAATTAACACACTGTATATTTAACTAGAGGGAGGAGCTAAACGGGTATGGGGAAATGTACGTGCAAAAGCATCCGAAGCTGAGGATAAGGTTGGTGGACGGAAGCAGCATGGCAGCTGCGGTAGTAGTCAATAGCATTCCAGAGGGAACCACGGAAATTGTGTTTAGAGGTAATCCCACAAAGGTTGCTTCGGCCGTCGTCTTTGCTCTTTGCCAAAGGGGCATCAAGGTATGCAGTATGTGAGATTGTATTCCACCTCAGCTTCTCAAGCCAAACAACAATTAATGTGTGTATATAGGTGGTAACGTTACGAGAGGAGGAGCACGAGAAACTCATTAAATCTGGGGTCGTCAAGAATTTGGTACTGTCAACAAGCAGTTATTGCTCTCCAACGGTGTGGTTAGTGGGAGATGGAATAGAGAAAAAAGAGCAGATGAAGGCAAAAGAAGGAACCCTCTTTATTCCTTTTTCTCAGTTTCCCGCCAACAAACTCCGAAAGGACTGTTTCTACCACTCCACTCCAGCTATGCTTGCTCCCAAGTCTGCCCAGAGCATCGACTCCTGCGAGGTAACTGCTTTTGAATGTCTATGCGTGTTACTTTACGAATTACGAGTACAAAAGTTGATATATATGTGTGCATAATCTTATAATGAATGAATAATTGTTATAGAATTGGCTGGGGAGGAGGGTGATGAGTGCGTGGAGAGTTGGGGGCATAGTGCATGCGCTTGAGGGTTGGGAGGAGCATGACTGCGGAAACACTTGCAACTTCTCCCGTCTCTACAACATTTGGGAAGCTGCTCTTCGCCACGAGTTCCGACCTCTCCCTATCCCACCATCGCATCTCTAATCCCCTCATATTCATATTATCTACACTACACCCTATTGATTATCTACTTTCCTTTCCAGCTATTTTATTTAGCATGCATGTTTTTATGGACTGTATAAGTATTAGCTACATCCTGTTACGTCGGCTGCCAAGAAAGGACAAGTAACTATGCCTATCTATATACTAGAAATTAAATTTTAAAACTTTAGTGATCAATTTTTAAAAAGAAGGAATAATCAACACAGATCCTTAGAAACGGTAAATTTGATTAACTGTATATTAACGGGGAGCTCATCAAGAGTCGATACTTGGTTACAACTACTTTACGAGGTTTTATCCCTAAAAAAAACAAAAAACCAATACTCTACGAGGTTTAACGTTAATAGGCATGGACCACTCGCTACCTAAACCAAGAAGCGGTAGGGTATATGTACCATATAATTTGTGGCTGTGAGAAATGGGAGTTACTAAAAATTGAAACGTACAAGTATTCAATGCTCGCTAGCTTGAGACGGTGTGCCCTCTTTAAACATTGCCAAGAAGATATTATCAGTTGTTCGCTCATTTAATGTTGGAGCAACAGACAGTAGCTGGCGCCTCAACGTGCATGATCTTGATTGGCTAATAGTGGCCTAGCAGCATCACTACCTAACGTTGCCCAACTTGGTTGGTTCATCACGCATTATTATTGGTAAGTCTTTGATTACAGAAACTAAAAACCACCGGATACAGAAAGCCATATTTGCTTTTACGTCGTGGATATGCTCATCGATACATAATAGTAAATTATAGCTGCGTGTCATAAATGAGGGTCCATGTGGAAAGCATCGAATGGGATTATTACAAGTGGGGTCTAAGAGGTCCCACCAACAGGGAAGAGGGCTGGTGGGAAGATAGGGGTCGCTTCGTCATTGTACATATATACCAAAAAGGCTCGATATTTTTCTATATAATAATCTTAGTTGCTCGTCAAAAGAATTGGAAAAACGAAAAGAGACATACACATAAACAGACATTCGACGGTATAAATGGCCACAAAACCAGGAATCCTCACCGATTGGCCTTGGACACCCCTCGGGAGTTTCAAGGTGCGTGCACTCTGCCTTCCTTTTAAAAAAAATATATATATATAGCTGTTTGACTCTCAGACTATAAGTCTATATATAAAGTACACTTGCTCAAATAAATTAATCCCGTTGCTGATGTATATATGTTTTTTGGTTTTGACGTGGAAACAATACAGTACATACTAATAGCACCATGGGCGGTCCATAGCACATACAAGTTTGTGACAGATGATCCGGAGAAGAAGGATCTCGGATACTTCCTCATATTCCCCTTCTTGCTTTTCAGAATTCTGCACAACCAGGTTTGGATCTCTCTCTCCCGTTACTATACGGCCAAGGGAAACAAACGCATCGTCGACAAAGGCATTGACTTCCATCAGGTCGACAGGGAGACTAACTGGTGGGTTTTGCTATCGACCACCCTAGCTGGCTGGCTAGCTAGTGCTTTCTGTGGGCTAATAGATTCTTTGTCATTTACATGCGCAGGGATGACCAGATACTGTTCAACGGATTGCTGTTCTATATAGGGATCAATCTGTTGCCGGAGGCCAAGCAACTGCCTTTCTGGAGAACAGACGGTGTGTTGATGGCGGCGCTACTTCACGCCGGGCCGGTGGAGTTCCTCTATTACTGGCTCCACAAAGCTCTCCACCACCACTTTCTTTACTCCCGCTACCACTCCCACCACCACTCCTCCATCGTCACTGAGCCCATCACATGTAACTCTCTTGATATATCCATTTACATTTTTAACGTCCGTCCTAATACATAGCGCTATGCAGCGGTGATACATCCCTTTGCGGAGCACATAGCATACTTCATGCTCTTCGCCATACCACTGCTTACGACGACCCTCACGAAAACGGCATCCATAGTGTCCTTCGCCGGATACATAATCTACATAGATTTCATGAATAACATGGGACATTGCAACTTCGAGCTTTTCCCTAAGCGCCTTTTCCACCTCTTCCCTCCCCTCAAGTTCCTCTGTTACACTCCCTCGTAAGTCCTTTCCACCTCTTCTTCAGCTTCTTCTATATATATTAAAGGCCTATCACTAGCTGTATGTAAAATGTCACTCCAAATTTTTAGACCAAAATTTACTTAGTTCACATATTCATTATGTTAATTATGCGTATCATAAAACTTAAATTTCAAAAATATACTATTACATATTCTGAAATTTAATGATATATCTAGATCCAGATCTGCATAGATGTAGTGGATATAAAATTATTATAGAAATAAAATAATTTAAAATCTATGTAAAAAGGAGTTATTATAGAAATATGATCAAGATTTCCAATTGATGTTGGACATACATAAATACTACACTTTACTGAAAACAGAATATATATATATATATATACTACACTTTATATATATATATATATATATATATATATATATATT
>OVAP01002742.1:0-16045 GCA_900406295.1 Aurinia saxatilis
AACCGTCTTGCTTTCAATAAAGACATCAATCTTGATTTTCTTGTCTCCTAAGGGCCATATTCTGTTTACAATCATGTGTATTTTGGCAATAGGAGGAGTCTACGATGGAAATTTGCCAACTACAAGGTCCTCCCAAAGAGGAGGAGCATCCTCAAACACGGAATCCGGTATGAGTGTCGTTTGTACTCCGTTGATCTCTTCAACGTGAGTAGAAATCTGCGGAAGTGCAGATTGGTTCTTTACCACCGCCAACCACGACGGGGCTTGTGACTTGTCCGTTTCCTTCTCCATCTTCTCAATACTACCATCCATCTTGACCATCTCTGAGACCTTTGCCGGCGACTTTGGCTGAACCTCAGCCGCCATGGTGAGCCCTCGTGTGGGCAGAACTTCAGAACCCTAAGATCGCCAAAAAATCCCCCTCAGAGAAACTTTCCTTACGTGACTTTTTTTCTCTGCTTTATCGGTTCGTCTCTCTTGAATCTTGATCCTTATGTAAACATTTTTTTCACCCTATGAATTTATAACCAGCCAATACTTAGTCCCTTCTTCACTCACTCTGTAACCAACAACCTGACCGAGTGATGCAAATTCATCCTACACTCTCCACTGAATATCCCACCCGAGTATTGTCTAGAGTCTAGACGCAGCTCCAGTCCTTTCTATTTGGTTTAAGATGTTTTTTTTTCTTTGTGTGGTGATTTTTTTAATACCATCCACCTGACAATGCGTAACCAAATTGTCAATATAAAGAACGAAATCGAGTCAATCTAATATATAAAAGAGAAATGGGCACTTTTCATGGTGTGACACATGGCCACTCTACTTGATTGACACATGTCCTTTTGAATTAATTAAAGTAATTTTATTGAAGTAATGTTAAACTCATATTTAAAGATGAATTATCTCCCTTCTACTTGCACATTACACTCCTCCATCCATCACTCTTCAAAATGATGTGCAGAGTTTTCTAATATATAATTTAAACAACCTATATACTATTTTTTCTGTTTCACAAAGATAAATTTTATAGAAAAAATTTGTTTCACAAAGGTTGATATTTAACAAATTTCTATGCATTGATTATGTTAAATTGTAAATTTCAAGACATATTAATTAAACTTTGTTTAAAATAATCTATTACTATTGGTCTAGATTTATTGAGATTGTTTTTTGTTGAATGATAATATATTTATTGTAAAATACTAAATTTTCTTAATAATTGTGAAAACATCAAAAAATCTTTCTTTATGAAACAGAGGGAGTATTAGCTAAAACTATTAACTCTATTTCAAAGTATTCCACTAAATAATTATATATTCATAAGTAATACATATCCTACAATATATGACTTCACACTATCCAACTATATTAATTTGGTTCTAAATAGACACTCACTAACTGACACAAAAAAAGTTCACCACAAAAAAATAATAATAATAAGAACGCCATCACTAAAATTAATAAAAAGAAATATTATGACTTCCGAAAAACCACTACAACATATACATGATAATTAAAACAACACACAACAAGAATTTGGAGCCCTGAATTATATCAAGGTGCTCTTATAAAACTGCTCACACCCTTTTTATAAACCTATCAAATCGAAATAGGGAGATATGTTTATGCTTGATTAGATTCGAATATTTCCTGACATGGCAAGAACGATCAGGTGAAATTTCACAGTTTTTGGTAATTTGGGTTCAAAATTTGGAGCTTAATTTTACTATTACAATTGATTCTGGTATGGGACTTGTTTCAATTTTTGGAAAAATTTTTGTGTAGGATATCAAAAGAGGAAAGGATAATACGTTGAATACTCATAAGTGTGTCATCTTGGTTTGCAGAGACAAGTATCATCGAAGCTTTCAAGGTTAGTTACACATACAAAGATTCTAAGTTAAGATTTTGTAATCTTTCCAAATTGAGTTCATTTGACTATGTTTGTGTGTATCTGAAAGAAAGGAATCGTTCTTGTATTTCATTTGAGAATGTAATACTACGGGAGCTGAGATTAATTTTTCGATAGTTTGAGATTTTATGGGTTTTTTTTTTCTTGATGATGATGATATTTATATCTGCAAATGAAGCATAAGAAGATCTTAACTGGGTTTTTCTTTGTTGGTGGGTACCTTGAGATTTGTTGATGATAGTCTAGATGTTTTCCCTACGAAACTCCAAAGTTCACTAATATTTAGGTACATCTTAACCATTAATGGTTGTGACTTGCTACCATTGTCTTAAAGATTGATTCATAGGAATAATATAAAGTTTTATAATTTAGCATTTATGGCCCTCAAAGTATACCTCAGAGGATACCCAATAACAATGTTCCATTTGATTGATTTCTAAGAGGAAGTAAAGGCTGTGGAGCAGTTTCAAAATTAAATATTGACAACATTGACGATTCTGTTGTGGGGAAATGGGAGATTCATGTGTGCTACTAAACATCTCTTCTATAATAACTAAGTAAGGCTTTTATAATTTTATAGTTTATTTTTTACTTCCACCCCTTTGTCATGTCTTGATACCTTCAAACAAAATCTAAAAATAGTGTTTTGAAGGCTTATTCAAGAATTTGTGTAAGATGGCATTTTTTTGTTTTTTAAAAACTGGCTATGTTAGACATGTTGTTGAACAAGATTGATCAAACTTAATCATTTGTGATGTTATGTAGAGGATTGGTCAATTAAGTGAGTTATGAGGTAAGCGTTGCTATCTTGCACAAGTACTCAAGTATGGCCGAAGTAAATGTTGTGCCATATACTCAAACCTTAATGCGTACATAATTGTGTTTGTGTAGGTCCTTTTCTAGCTTACTTATTTTAATATTGTAATTAAGTTCATGTTTTCCTTTTTGCGTGAGATGTTTAAAATTGTGGGGTTTTGTGTCATTGTGGTACATGGATTCTCATAATAACCTGATACTGTCTCTGCTTGTATGAAGAATAGTAAAGATGGGAAGAGTTACAACACCAATGGCTCTTAAACCTTCCAGGTCCATAAAATGAAACTGGCCAACTTGTTCGTATTTAATACAAATATAGTTTCATTTTACCATATGTTTTTGTGTCATTTTAAAGCTAGTACTATTTTGCGTGAAATACTTATATCTATGACAAATTAAAAACCGACCAAATTCTTAAATAGCATACTGAAAAAAATGGAGGTGAAAAATAAATTTACGAATAAAAAAACCTGCGCGTAGCGTGGATATTCATCAGTATATATAAAGATTGAAAAGTTTCAAACTTAATGATATACATAACCAAATTAATTGTTATAGCCCATGAATTATTTTCATTGTGCAGTAACTGCTTTATTTAAGCGGCCGTCTCTTAAATTTACATATTGATTGCTATGTTAATGACTTGTATTTTTCTGTACATAATGTAGCTATGCATGGACAAGATCATTTTCCATTGCTTACGTTTTTCCTTTCCTTGATTTGAGGTTTATCCCTTCTTTGTGTTAAATTTTATTTTATTTTGCTTTCTGTTAGAATTTTCCCAGGTAGTTTTGCAATTCCACGTCTCTTTTTTTGTCTTTTTTATTCCCCTTTGTAAATATATCTTAGTTCAGAGCAAGACGCTCACACTAATCACTTTAGATGGCAAAAGTAAGAGCAGTAAATCAAGTAATCTCAATAAGTCAAGCTTTTAGAGCTTGTGCTTATGATCAAAGACTTGAGCCTACAACTTTCACGCTCCATATCCACATTCCCTCGTCTAGTTATCATTTCCATGTTCTTGTACAAACTCTGTTTTACCAAATTCTTCATCATCTTTTTACCTTCTTCTCCTGACCTCGGGCTCAATGGAGAACTCATGCCGAGACTTGTCCTACCCGTTTGTGGACCCGAATGACCCACCCTTACATTTCTCTCGTCCTTGAACCACTGCAAGAGTTTCACTGCCCTCTTCTGAACCAGAGGGCTCCCAAGCAAGGTCACTTCAAGAAGGACTGGTACGATCCCTGCCTTAGCCATTTTCTCGCGCTGGCTCCAACTCTGATGAGCTAATACCATCAAGATATACGCGGAGTATTCTTGGCATTTTGGTTTATCTTCCCATGTTAGAATCTCTATCAAACCTTTAGGCACGATCAAACAATCCTCCATTGCCTTTTTACCCATTTGAGTCACTACTAATTGCCCTAGACTCGATAGCGCCTTCTCGGACAAGTCTTTTACCGACATTAGTCGTAGGAGTGTCTGCACTGCCCCGGTCGAGACCAACGGTCCTGCGTTTTCCAACACAAGGCATAGATTGTTTGTGGTGGCTAGACATATCTCTTTGCTCTTCATGTCTGATGATTCTGAGTTCATTGTGTCCATCAAGAACGGTAGAATCTGTGATGAAGCTACTGGTAATTGTGTGTTTGTTAGAGATGACAATGATAGTAGAAGCTCCGCAAAGCATTGTATTGTTGATTGTTC
The DNA here is from genome assembly GCA_900406295.1 of Aurinia saxatilis. Lineage (NCBI taxonomy): Eukaryota > Viridiplantae > Streptophyta > Magnoliopsida > Brassicales > Brassicaceae > Aurinia > Aurinia saxatilis. The sequence goes on from OVAP01002742.1 coordinate 4,442, forward strand.
GAGAACTTCGACATTCTTAGGTAGCTTTGAGCATATTCCAGCGTTCACCATTAGCACCTTGTTCCTGAAGTAAAAGAGAAATATAAACTCAGATTTTTTTATTTTTTTATTTTTTTTTACAATTTCCAACGGATATATATTACACAAAACTGAATAATTTGTGAAGCAAGAAATAACAAGATTAGATTACCAAAGTTATGCTCATGTTACATAGAAGATAATGACACAATAATGAGACTAACAAACCATTAAATTAGATGTTTGATCCATCACTTTCCCATCGATATAGCTATATATCACACCAGTAGCAATAAGGTGCTAAATTGTTTAGTAATAACAATTATATAAACATAAACGTATGGTATTTATAGTTACACACATGTGTAGATTAGCTAGAGGTTAGTGGAATATGATCTTCAACTTGTTAGAGATCTTATTGGTCAGAAATATAAATGGCCATTTGGAGATATACTAATGGCTGTCAAGTAACGTGAATTGTCTCTCGACTCTTCCAAGTTCCAACGCACTCCGAATTAATATTCTTAAAAATTATTTCAATACTACTAAATTAAAACATTTCATTATTAGACTATAATGTCATATTTATTATTTGTTCACTAGATTTGATTAATGGATGAATACTTTTTTCAGTAGTCCAATACTGACCAATATAATAGATGTGTACGGTCTTAGTGGATAGCCAACGAAGCTTTCCATACTCCTCTTTGTCTATGTTCTTTGTATTTTTCCTAAATTATATTTGTATGTGCATTATATAAGTACTAAAAATAAACACGAATATCATTTGCAGAATTATACATATTTGTAATGATCTGGTACATTCATGCATGCACATATATAAATCCATTAGTATAAAAACAAAATCATTAGTATACATGGTGACAATTGGCCTTTTATGTAACACTCAATATTGACCAAGTTAAATCAGAGAGGAAAGTAAGGCACGTGATGGGAAACGTCGTGCATACTTCAAGAGGCCAATGGTAGGATCCACTAGTTTGGTTATAATTAATTATCTCATTAGTTTTCAATAACATCAAAACAAATATCTTATTAATTTCAAAATCAAAACCATGACACGAAATGAGTATTTGTTGAAAAAAATAGCGAATGAAGAAAATTAGGCGTAGCAGCACTTTTAGTCAAAAGATTTATTTTGGTAGAAAATCACTCTACTAGATGATTTTGTCAACCGGCGACTTAAGAACTTATGGTATTTATATAGTTGAAAATCACATTAGATATTTTCAATATATGTTGCTTAATAATTCAATAAAGAATGCGATATTATTTTCAAATTAGAATTGTCTGAATCAAAGATAAGTGGGTAAACAAAACAAAAAAGACGACGGATAATGCATATACAACAAAGTTGTAAGTTGTAACCACTAGCTATGACATCTTCCAAAAACGTAAATCCAATATTTTCAAATCACCATTGGATAAAGCTAAAAAAATGCAAGTTGACTGAAAAGCAAAATATAAAGTCTAATCTAAATTATTGTGTGGCAAGAAACAAGAGGGTAAATTCAATAAATATCATACACACAAAAAAAACAGTGATCTAAGAACAGAAAATACTATCATTTTCCATTTAGTGTTCACTCAAATAATAATCACATACTGACATTAATATATATGATGATGATATGATGTAAAGATGGCATGCATCTACATATGAAACTATATGTTATTAAGATAAGAGATAAAAAGAATTAAGCACTCACGTGTAGGTCCCATGGGAGAGTTGAATAAGAGCTTTAACGGCAGCTATCTGGTGGCTAGAGACATCAGAAGTAACCATAGAAACAAGAACCTGAACAACACCTAGCTCAGCCATGAGCTTCCTAGTCTTCTTGTCTTCACGAGCAAGTTTCTCGATCTCGATGGCAGCTTTCTCTTTCTCTTCATAGCTTCCAAAGTGAAGCTTCTTCACGGTTCTTTGCAACACAACCTCCTCATCATTCTCATCCTCAGGTGGTTTTGCTGCTGCTTCTTGAGATGTCACCATTTTGTCAGAATCTTGTTGAGTTCTTGGTTTCTCAAGTGATGATGAGGCTTGAGGGTTCTGTTTTCTGGAGGATGATGATTTGGATTTCAAAAGAGAACGAATCTTGGTGAAGAAATGGAGCTTCTTGTATTGGCGTTTCCAAACTGAAGATGAAGAAGAAGAAGATGAGGGTTGTGTTCCAGAGGAAGACATGATGATGGTGTTGTTCTGTTTCTCTTGAGTGGACTTTGCTCCGTCTTTTATTTATATACTGATATTCGTCCAAATTTAGGTATTTATGGGGCCAATAAGAAGTATATGCCTAATGCCGGTAAGATTTCTAGAGAAATATTACTTACATAAAAATGACTCATATTTTTACTATATATAATATACTTCATGCATGTGTCCTAATATTCCATCTAGACCTATTCATTAGATGATTTTAACATCCATCTCACTTTAAAAAAAAATGGTTTACTATATGTTATAGAGATCAAATTTCTAGACCGCAAAATTACATGTTCAGATTAACTAAGACAACGTTTAGATCAATTTGAACATGTAAAAATGGTTTCAAACAAATATTTTTCTTAAGTATTCCATGAAAGCTACTTTGCTTGTACAATCCTATCCAGCCTGGTCAGACCTTAAGTCTGGCACATCAAACTCGATTTACGCGATTTCGCATCATAAACAAGTTTTACGCAAATTACCGAACACGAGGTATTAAATCATGTAGTTCTTAGTATGATTTTGTGAAAATTGTAGATCGTAAAGAAAATCTGTTTTTGCAAAATAAGTAGAATTTATGGACTAATTAATTTATTTAAGTCGATCATATGTCGACTAAATGTTTAGAATGCAAGTCGCTAGATCATCATCTGACTAACACATCCCTCACTATAAAAATATTATTCAGAACTTTTGGTTTCAGCGAAAATTTTAAGGGAAAATGAATTATAACAATGACTTTTCATCGACCCTCATGGTCATTTGAAAAGAGACTACCAGAGATTCGATCTAGAATAGTTTAAGAAATTATATATAATGAGGTGTGTAACAATAATTCATCAAAAATACGTATATAAGCATTAATACAGGATTAAAGAAAGTAAAGAAGGAATATTATGGAGGAGAAGAAGGGGACAAGGTTGGAGATAGCATAGTGCACATGCACAAGAACAGTTTTTGTCTCTTCTAAATCTCACCATCAGGTTACAGCAAAGATCAACCCTTGAGCTTCATTGAAACACTCAAAAAACTAATACTACTACTCTTTTAAATTTCTCTAATTACATTAACTAACACGTTCATGCGTGTCAGATCCAACTTAAACCTCGGTACGACCAAAGATTGCCAGTAGTACTCTTCTTGTTTTTGATAACCGCATTTAAAATCATCACTAATTTGAAAATAGCCTAAAATTAGGCAAAAAGAAAAATCAGCAACCGAAAAAATCAATTAGATGACCATAAACTAGTCTCTTGCAGTACTTTATTTGAGAAATTATAATTATTATCAAATCACTTTAAAAGAATTCCATAGTTTATTCTTGACTGAAAAGTCAACTTGAATTGAATGCTAAACTGATCACAAAAGTAGGTATCTATATAGAGATTAGAGAGTCGTAGTAAACGAGTCCATGATCCCTAATCTCGACCAGCAATACGAATCTTCAACTACTATATATACGACACCATCAAAATTAGTTTATAAAATTGCAATTTTTTATAAAATNAAAATAAAATTGAACAACGTTTTAAATTCTTTTTATGAATTTTTATTATTATTTAGTGTAACTATGTGTTGATGTTAAAAAGCTGAGACATCATCAGCCTGATCTTCCAAGCCTTGCATGCCTTTAGTGCATTTAGATTGAGCGCAACAATAGGCACTTCACCGCGGTTAGTAGACCCACAGCTGTAATCACCTCTTAGATTGACTGAATGTTGAGAAACAAACTGGACCGAGTGAGAGAAAGGAGGCAGAGACTTTCCACGGACGTTTCTTACCTCTTCACTTGGTTTAGTAGATTTCAACCCTCAACCTTCTAGGCCTTTCTGGTATCTTAAATATAATATTGATTTATATAAACAATAAATCATGAGCTTGCACAATGAGTCTTGACCATAAAGCTTGGTAATTTATTCTTCAACAAGTATGGTCGTAAATTTGATTACAAAATTATTGTTGACTTGTCCCAAACTTTATGGTCAAGTGGTAAGAATACGGGTTTGGGACACCAAGAAACTTAGCAGGTGTATTGGATCATGAGTTTGAAATGGTTTGATGTTTAATGAAGTTTTAGAGAGTTTTGATAATTTTAAGAAATTTTAATGAAATCACCTCAAATTTTACCTAAAATTATATAGTTTGAATATTTCCATTTTTAACTAAGAAAATTATTCAAAACACTGTAAAATCATTTTAAACTAAATAATTAAAATATTTTCAATAACATCGAATTTGATTATATTTGTTAAAATCACTACTTTAGTAACACTGGTTTTTAAAAGATTATTTAAAATAAATGTTCTAATAACACTGAACATAAAATCACTCTAAATACATGATCCAATAAAACATATTGGCTTGAATATCCAAATGAATATGGGTATGGGCTCCTCTACATGCCTGGATCTACCCTTAGTAAATAAAAAATAAAAAAATATGGTTGACTTGGCAAATTAAGGATTCACGGAGATCGATAATTAAGAAATTAACATCGTTGTTAAGATTACACCCAATTTTAGGTTAGAGAAGATTAGAAGAAGATTGTGATGAAAGGCGGTAGAATACAAGTTCCAGAGGAGATATTGGTTGAGATAGTGGCGAGATTACCTTTTAGAAGCATAATGAGGTTAAAGGCAGTGTGCAAAAGATGGAGATTGGTAATAGAATCAACGTATTTCCGTCGTGTATATCTGTTTATGCACCGAAACTCGAGCTCGTCGTGGTCGCTTTTGAGCGGGACGTTCGGTTGGTCATGCGACGAAGCTGTGGGGTTCTACGGTTGCGAGAGATATGGGCTTCCACGTCCTTTGGGTTCATACATTCCTCCTCATACGGCAGTGGATAAGCACGTGATCATATGCTGCAGTGATGGTTTGGTTTTGATTCAAACCTTATCGAACAAAGGAGCGACGTACAGTGTAGGTAATCCTGTGTTGAACCAGTGGGTTGAGCTCCCACCTTGCCCTTCACAAGGGTTCACGAAACCACTCTCGTAGCATCTGGTCTGGTCACCGAGTGGACGAAGACGGTGTGGTTTTGGAGTATAAGGTGGTTTTCCTGAATAATGTTTACTGTAATGTTGAAGCTCTCCGCTTTGAAATATATTCCTCTAAGACAGGGACATATACTCACAAACAAGTTAGTTGTCCTCGTCTCATTGTTTATTTGAATACCAGTAGATGCCTGAGTTTGAACAATAAACTTCACTGGCTCGACATGCATTCTAAGTATATAGGGCTGACCCATATAGTTGGAGAGGCTTTTGTCATAAACAACTTATTGTGACAAAAGCCTCTCCAACTATCTGGGTCTTATCCAAAAATTTGCTTATGAACGTGACCGTGATGACGTTTTCTACGCACCGCGGTTCATACTCCCACAGTGGATGGGCTCGGTCCCTCCTCCCCCTTGACCTTGAGTTTAAATTAACCCCTATTTGCTCATTTTGTTTTCTTTTTGTCAAGCTTCCTGTGTTTAAAGATTATTAACCACATAAGTGGTTGAAAAGCCTGAATGAAGTGAATTAAGATTTATGAAAATAAAGGAAAAGATTACATATATAACTCTCTCAATTAAAAACGACAAGAACGCCTATATCCAAAACCAAAAACATAGACAACTTTTTTACGTTTGTATGTAATCATACATGTAATCATATAAAGCCAGAACCACATGAGTGGCCCTCCATGGAACTCAATCACAGGATGCTTGGAGTGTAGCATATGAAATCCTTTCAGCCAATAATGGAGCTACTGCTATTGCTAAAAGTGTGATACAAGATCATAGAACACAATCTTACATAGCTAGGGGTTGTCCTAGATGGTTGGAAAGAGGAATTTGCGCAGGAAGCTTGTGATGGACGATGGGTTTTGCATGATGGTTTTGGTGTTTATTTTTGGCTTTAGAGCATCTCCATCTCACAATTTTTAGTAAGATATCTTCCCATAATAAGTGTAAAAAAAATGTTATTATAATTGGAGGATGCCTTTAATTGTGAGACATCCCTCAAAAAATGCATCAGGTAAAAGTTTGTGTGATGGAGATGCTCTTATAATTCTTATTTTAGTTTTGCGATGGTGCTACTTCTCTGTTACTCCTATTTTCTTTTACTCTTATTTCTATTAATAGAATCGCAGTTGAAAAAAAGAAAAGAAAAAATGTCAGGACCGTAGCTAGTTTTCTCAGTGTATAANCTCTTATAATTCTTATTTTAGTTTTGCGATGGTGCTACTTCTCTGTTACTCCTATTTTCTTTTACTATTATTTCTATTAATAGAATCGCAGTTGAAAAAAGAAAAGAAAAAATGTCAGGACCGTAGCTAGTTTTCTCAGTGTATAATAAAGCTATACAATGCATTATTCCTCATACTATCTTAACTTTAAAATAAAATTTAAGAAAAAAAAATCATAGACATAGCTTTTTATGTTTGTATGTAATCAACAACATGAATTCAATTAACAAAACAGAATGTCTCCCAAGTTTTGTTTTTTTTTCATCAAATGGCCGTAACTTATTGTCACGATTTTATCCGGACAAAAACAAAACTTACTATGAGGTCAAATTACGCGTGGGTTTTAACTTGACAACTAATCTGCCCTGTCGTAATTTTATAACTGTGGTTGTTAGCAAAACAAACAGCCCAATGAGAATTATAATTGCAAAAAAAAATGTAATTAACAAGTCTTTCAAGTAGTGATTTCCACGTTCTGCCTTTCCTCCTAACCCTTTTTCTTCATCACCACTCAATCTTTCTTTGCAACATTTTTCTCTATGTGTAAATTGATCTTTTATCTTATCTTTGATTAAGTACAGCCGATTCCTTCGTGGTACANATCTTATCTTTGATTAAGTACAGCCGATTCCTTCGTGGTACATAACAATCTCTATATCACCTTTGCTTATTCACACATTGACATTGCCAAGTAAAATCGAAGGAGAAGAAGAAGAAAACCGTGTACATTTTGTTTGAGGTAGNNNGGCTTTCAAGAAGAGATAGCTTACGTTCGGAGACGCGGCAAGGCCGAACTCTTGCGGGTCGGTAGCTCCGCGTCTGTGAGTCGAGTCATCTTGGAGCTATCTCGTTGCTTCTTGACTCAAAAGATGGTTGAGGAAAATGATAGGAGGGCCATGGATATTGGTCATCCCACCGATATATGTCATGTGGCTCACGTTACATATGATCGTTTCGATGGCTTTCTTGGTCTTCCTTCTGAATTCGTGCCTGATGTTCCGAATAAGGCTCCTAGTGCAAGGTTCGGTTTCTTCTTGTTTCTAATGTACACCTTGAATCAGGTTCTTATTTGTTGGTAATCACGCATAAAAAATTCGTTGAAACCGAGGACAACATTAATACGAACCTTTTGAGATGGTTCTGTAATTCAGAAAGGTTTGAGGAATGATAGTAATCCGATGAGAAGCTTTATGATTTATTGATTTGTTTGCAGTGCAACAGTTTTTGGTGTTTCTACGGAGTCAATGCAGTTATCATACGACTCGAGGGGGAATTGTGTTCCGATTGTACTCTTGCTATTACAAAGCCGACTATACGATCAAGGAGGTTTGCAGATGGAAGGGATTTTCAGAATCACGGGAGATAACAGCGAGGAAGATAATGTAAGGGAACAGTTGAACAAAGGACTCATACCAGAAGGAATCGATGTCCACTGTCTCGCCGGGCTTATAAAGGTATAGCTTTTAACGAAACTCTTTATTAGCATTTTTACTTTGAAGGTGGTTGAAAAATGAATGATGTATATTGGAATATGATTGATCAAGGCTTGGTTCAGAGAATTACCGAGAGGCATACTCGATCCTTTACCATCTCAGCAAGTGATGCAATGCGAGTCAGAGGAGGATTTTGTGCGGGTTGTCAGACTTTTGCCGCAAAATGAAGCTTCTCTTTTGAATTGGGCAATTAATCTGATGGCTGATATAGTAGAGTTTGAAGATGTCAACAAGATGACCTCCCGGAACCTTGCTTTAGTCTTCGCTCCCAACATGTCCCAGGTTAGTTCTTGTACCACCTACATTTGTATGACAATCCTCCAAATGTTTTCCCACGTCACCAATACCGTAATGCATCATTTCTACTCATCAACCCCCTGATTAGTAAACTGGGTGTGTGTATCATAGATGGCAGATCCTTTAACAGCGTTGATGTATGCGGTCCAAGTGATGAAATTGCTGAAGATCCTCACAGACAAAACAGTCAGAGAGAGGAAAACTGCGTCTTCCCAAGTTGATCCTTGTGGTAACAGCAGTGGAGCCAAAGATGGTGATGAGAAAGAATATAATCAAGGAGAAAAGCATACTTTTGAAGAACAATATAAAGATGTTGATGATGCAGAAAAGGAAGACAAAATAGTCAAGGAAGAATCCAGGAGAATAACACTGCATTCCGCTGAACACAGACCATCAAGTGAATTGGATGCTAATAATCAGAAGAAACAGGAAACATGAAGACACGTGTTGGCGTTAGAAATGTCATTAGCAGTCGTGTGTTTCGATTGAATTCTCCTTTGTTTCCTTTTCTTCAATCAACCACTCTTATATAATGTTAAAACGCATTTCACATCTACTTCAACCAACCACAAGTCTTTCCTACTTAAGTGATTTTGCAAGTAATTCAAGAATATCGACAGTACGGACTAGGGATGTGATGAACAGGTGAAACAGACAACTGCAAAGTAAAATTGACAGCCTTCCAAAGATGAAAGAGCTACAGAAAATTTCGAGCCGTATAAAATACAAGTGAAACCTATTATGGGTCTTTTATTTTATATTTGGGCTTAGGTACTAAGATCAAGCCAGCAATATTTGTTGATAAATTTCACCAGTGTCATCTTAAAACAACTAAAACAGATAGATCAAAGCTTTCAACAGCATAAGATTCATATATTACCGTCCATGGTAAGAAGCACCTTGTACAAATCTGGACGCCGGTCACGGAACACTCCCCAACTTTGTCTTTTTGACTTGATCTTGTCGAGATCAAACTGTGCCACGAGGACGGCTTCCGTTTTATCATCAGCCTCAGCCACAATTTCACCTGTTGGTCCTGCCATATCATCAAACAACAATGGTAAAAATTGTTGGTACAAATGCTTAATCAACATATTGTATTATACCCTTCATTTATTTCATATGTATGACGAACAAATTTGAGTCTAAATTTTGAAACAGATAATTGCATCTGAATCAGTTTTTGAGTTGTACCGGCAATGAAGGAATTTCCATAGAAAGTGATCTGACTGGGTCCATGCTCAGTTTCGATTAATTCCTTCCCTATGCGATTTGAAGCTACCAGGGGCACCTGAAATCCGGAGTATTCCCCCCCACTCATTAGCAAACCATTTGCAGAAAAACAGATTGGTTACTGAAAAAAAAATGACTGTTTGATCTAATCACTAAGCACATTTTCTTAAGTTACAAAAGATGGAAGAAATAAGATGCATGGAACTTGTGTCACTGTAAAATCGTTTATAGTCATAAGTTACACTCAAAGCAATCCAATAAGACCCTGACGATTGATGACTATTAAAGCCGAAGTCCCAAGACCAATAGCTTACCAGATTAGCTCCAGCATGCCCTTGCATGACTCTCCTCCAATGGTCACGTGAATCCAATCCTTGGTCTTGGGGTTCAGAACCAATGGCAGTGGGGTAAAACAATATTTCGGCACCCTGTAGAACCATAGCTCGAGCTGCCTCAGGAAACCACTGATCCCAACATATAGCTGAACGAGACATTGCCCCAACACTTTTAGTTATGATGTCGTCAACTTATTATCACAAGTGACAAATAAAAAGCCATATAAGATAATATGGAGTTTTCATAGAGCATCTTACCTACTCCAATTTTTGCGAACTTTGTCTGGAAAACCTATTCATGCCAAAGGGAAGGAGATCAATCATGTTAAGTTGTTAACCAAATTACATATGTAACAAGAAATATCTTTTAATTTGGAGTTTTCCTAATCAGAACTACCTTAAAGCCAGTGTCTCCAGGATTGAAATANACCTTAAAGCCAGTGTCTCCAGGATTGAAATAAAACTTCTCTTGGTAACCTGAAGTAAAGAAAAGGTATAAGCAAAAAGGTAGAACAAACTCGAGCTATTTCCAACTCTTAAACTTGACTCACCCGGTCCATCAGGAATATGTGACTTCCTATAAATCCCAAGGTCAGTACCATCAGCATCAATTATGGCTATTGAGTTGTAATGTGCAGTATTTGCCTCCTCAAAGAAACTAACCGGTATCACAACACCCAACTCTTTCGCCAGCTTTTGCATCCTGTATAGTACGATATAAATGAACTGTCCAACCATTAAAACACTAGATATATCGAAATAATGAAAATACAAACCCACAAAGATATCAAAGTGGCATCAAGATGATACATACAAATAGAAGAAGCAATGTTACCTTTCAATGGTGGGATGATTTTTGTAAGGCTTGGCTCTTTGAAAGAAGTCTTCTCTTTGTGCTTGACAGAAGTAATATCCCTCAAAAAGTTCCTGCACCGATAATTCATGGATGTAAGAAACTAAATTCGTAGAGATACCTCCATTCATTTCGTATACAGGTGGCTCCAAGCTAATCATTTTATCAGACTAATACAGTTCAACAGTCGAATTCAGAAAAGAATAATCATCAGGGTGTCAACAACAATCTACATGTGTCGTAATGGAGCACCATTTCTCATACTTAGAGAAAGAACATCGAAATATGATAACTCGAAACACACTATAGCATAGTAATGACTGGGATAACAATATATGGATCTCCCTAAAGACTAATCAAGCGACAATACTCTAAATCAAACCACCTAAGAGATCAATTTTAAGAGCAACAAGCACCTGAATCAGAATGATATTAGCTCCTTTTGCGTGTGCTTCCCTGACCAGCCTGCATAAATGTAAACAAGATTCCTTTCTCATATACCGATCACATTCAAACCGAGCAAAGCTATAGTCAATTGGCGATATTTGAAATTGTAAGTTCAACGAAGCCTATATGATTCCAAGTTCCAAAACAAATGAATTCAATTACACATAAAACTTCAAAGAGCAGGAAAATGAGGAGACTAGATATTAGGGGACCAACCGTTCAGCGGCGGCGACGTTGGTGGAGATATCGTCGGAGCAGGCGAACTGCAGAGACGAAACAACCACTTCTCGCCTTCCTCCTCCCATGCTTTTTTGTCGAGAGAGAAAATATTGATGCTCGTCGTCTCTGTGACTGTAACTAGCGGAGAAAAATGAAAAGACGAGAATATTTTTTTTCCTTTTCCAGGAATCGAATAAAGGATTTTACAAACGCAAACGCAAACGCAAACGCAAACGCAAACGCAAAC
>OVAP01002743.1:0-18494 GCA_900406295.1 Aurinia saxatilis
CTGTGCACTTGCAGTTAGAAATACATAGGGTAAAACTTTGTGTATCACCCTCTGCCTCCTGTCCCCATAGTAATAGCGACCAGAATGATACCGCTCCCTGTCACTTGTTTTCCGATGACTGTCTGATCGCGTAGTACGAAAACGATAAGGCCTCGACTTAGCAGAATCAGCCGACCTGTTGACCTGCTCTTGGTCCTTCTGTCGACGCGGATCTTCGTGAAGTGCTCGAAAATTGTCAATCTGTTGTAGAGTGTCCTGCTGGTTCAAACTCTGTTTCATATCTTCTAGTTTCAACCCTCCATCATTAAGCGGGCAGTGTGTTAGTTCATGAGACATAGAGAAGCAATGGAAGCAATGCTTCTCTAGACGTTCATACTTGAAGTCTATAGATACAGAATCCCCCGTCGGAAAAGAGACCGAACTAGTCATAACCAGTGAGAGCAACGCATTCACACTAACTTTGATCCTACACTCATCAACTCTAACCTCGTCCACCATACCCAACTTATCTCCAATAGCTTCAAGATTTTGCTTAGTGGCGCCATGTAATGGGAAACCATGTAGCTGAACCCAGAAAGGAATCAATGACGGGAACGAATCAGCAATGATGGGCTCCCATCGTTGAAGGACAAACATCCATTTTTTTATAATGAAATGGGGCACGATCCAAAACCATTAGCAAATCCTCTTCATCGTCAAATGTAAGGTGGAAACGATCTTTCCCAATGAAGTTACTAGTGACTTTTCCTTCAAGCCCCCAGTGATGAACCATGAAGGTAACCAAGCCCGCAAGTGGAATCTGAACCTCAACATTCAGTGCTCTCCCCATCAGTGTGAGGCGATTAGCCTGGAAGATCTCTGTCGATGGCGCATCTGGAAGCATAATGTTTAGGAGACTACGCTCAGCCCCAGGTACCGCAACACCTTTACCCTTCTCTTGTCTAGTGAAACGCCTGGCCATGATGATACACCGATATTGAGCAATTGAAACGAGAAGAATACTCTCTGTCGCACACGAACGCGACGAAACCACAACCCCAACAACACGCTGTAAATAACCCAATCAATTGGACCACACTCCGAAGATAGATCAAGGGAAGGAAGCTCGGAGAACAATCGAGGCAAGAGATATGTGATCAAGACTCAAGGCTCGAGGGAATTGCAAAATCTCGGTTGCTCTGGATCAGCGCAAGAACAACCAATAAATAGATTTCTACACAAACGAGAGTGAAACAGACTCCAACCGTATACTAACGAATCCCGAACCCAGATTGTAGTCAATCTTGTGAACAGATTACAAGATTCGAGAAACAGGGAGATTTTCTCAAATCTCTGTGAATCTCAAAGGGAATCGCCCTAGCGATCGCCCTAGCATCGCCCTCTCGTCCAATACACTAATTGAGTTGATTAAAGATGAGAAATGATATAAAATAGGTATATCTATACATAATTGTTTGAGACTTTATTTTAGCGACTTTAAAAATGTAAATACTTTACAACAACAATGTGTTGCATTTGATTAAATAAAAAGGAGTAAAATATATCAAATCCCATACACTATGCCAATCACATAGAATATTTTGGTTAGTTTGCTACATTTAAAACTTTTTTGTTTAAATAAACTATGTCTTAAATATGTGTAGAAAGTATAATCATTTTCATATTCACTGTCTTTTCCATTTTCGCTGTGGTTGTATATTTTCAGTTGAATTTCTTTCATTAAATCATATTTACAATAGCATACTAAAGAAATTAATTGTAAATGAGATCACTTGTAGTATTTCTCTCATAATTTATTTCTCATACTTAATTTATTTTTATTCATCATAGTAAATCTCTTAATGGTATTTACTAAACTAAGTTAATTAATTTTAAAAAGCTCATAATTAAGTTTGTGTAATATAAAATTATCATTATATAAATTGAATCTATTTGCATTATAAAACACATATACACTTTCTAATTTTTTTTAACAGAATCATTATCAAATAGAAAATTATCATTATGTCAGTTAAATCTATTTGCATTATAAAACACATAAACAGTTTCTAATATTTTTTAACAGAATCATTATCAAATACATGTTTAATTAAAAATTGAACTGTATATGGATTACCACCCAATAAAGTATTTCATAATGTTATATATACAGTTATAAAATTACTCTTTAGGTTGCTTAAATTCTATTTAAATAAATTAATAAAATCTTTGATTTTTACCACATGATTGTACCAACTTAAACGTTATGAGCTTTCGTATATTTAATTTATATGTGACAATAAATATAAGTCATCAGTTAAGATTAAATGAGCTTTAAAATCACTTAAACATGAGGTTTGCTGATGTGCATAGCCTAGAAGAAGGATTGATGATGTGGTTGGCCTAGGAGGAGAGAAAACTGGGCTTTATATATATAGATATGCCCTCCTTATAACATAGAATTTTGTTTTAGTTTTCTTTTAAATCAAATATTGGTTAAAGACCATTCTAGTGGATTCATAATAATTACATGACCCAACCAGAAATATCCATCTATATCCGAATCCGGATCTGAATCAAAAATTTTTTTTTTCGCGATCTTCATCTCTCTTGCCTCTTGGTCGGAGAGACTGAACAGCGCCTCCCAATCCATCTTATCCTCCACCGTCTCTGCATCCTGCTCGTCCACTATCTAAGCCATTGAAGAGGAAGACGAAGAGAGTGTACCAAGATTCCAACGGAAGAGAAGAAGGAGATGACTCCGGTTGTGTATGAGAAACAAGAGAAAAGAAAAGAGGCGGCGTGACGACAAAGTTTCTAATAATTGACGGTCTTTCCTCTTTTTACGGGTACGATTCTCTTGTTATTGCTACTAATCGACGGATATAGATATGTATATCAATCAACGGATGAACACACTTGTCTCATCATTTCTCCATGGATGTATAAATACTTCGTTTCTATGATTCTTTTGTTGTTTCTATGTAGGATGTAGAGCAGTGCATTCAAAGATGGAGATCTACGAGTTAACAAAGATGGAGCATGAAGTTGTGAGTATTCTTCTCTTTTTGTTTCGGGATTGATTTTACTGCATCTCGGGAGCTTTTAATAGTGAGATTTTGATCAAAGATCATTACTATTGTGGATTTAGACATTACTAAGTTGATGTCTTCTGGATTGTTGTCTCCAGTTAAACCGGCTGATGATTAACTGAGTTTGTTGGATTTGGATATGGTTTAAGTCATTGAAAAAGGAAGTTGTGGTACAGTTGGTTCAACACAAATGGACTGGCCAATTCTTTGCCTTGAAGGTACCTCATGGTTTCTTCACGAGAGTTGATAACTGATTACCACAAGCTCTTCTTACTCGTTTGTTGTTCATGAGTAACTTGTAATTGTGGTTCTATTGATTTCCTCCACTTCTTCTTGAAACGCTTTCAGTTGCTAAGTTTCTTACTCCCTTGTTTGTTTTTCTTGATTAACTTGCAAATGGGTTATTGGGGATGCGTTTTTCTTATTTCCATATGCTCTTGTTCATTTTGCAGGTTTCTGATTCTCAGGTTGTCTAACTATGTCCGAGACTTACTTCACCAACATACATGAGTGTTTCATCCTACCCTTGATTTGAGGAAACTGTATGACTTGACACTTATGTGGTGTTAATGTTATATATCTGATGATAAAAACAATCACAAATTGTTTTCAGAATTTAGCTGAGATAACCTGCAACTGTAAAGAGCTTAAGCTTTGAACATCCGAATGCGAACAAAGGTGATTTTGCCTTAGCTCAAAGCGTGACGAAGGAACTGCGAGTTTGGAGGTTTCAGTTGGTCGTTAGAGGGTACTATGTTAGGTGTAGCTCTCAGTTGGTCGTTAGAGGGTGCTATGTTAGGNAGAGTCCTTTTTGTTGTATTTGTCACCTCTGTGGAGTTCTTTCAGTAATACCAATTTAATTGAAAAAAAAAGAACAATTGATGAGAAAATTCAAAAAATGAATTTCTTGGTTTGGTTATGTTTTATGATAGACCTTAAAATCAGTTATGATTTTAAATATTTATGTTTTGTAATTTTGAACTTATATCTCTAGGTACCGAAAGTATTACTAGGTACTATTATGACATAATTAATATTTTTGGTACTACTATGACTTCTTGGTGTAACTATCAATTGACTGTTAAAAACAAACAAACATATATTTGTGTATTTGATGTATTTTTTGCATAAATCACGCTAAAAAACCTCCAAATTTCCACAATTAACATGTGTACCTTCAAATAAATTAAAAATATTAAAAGTTTACTCATAGTTATACCAAGAGCAGACGTTAATATTGATGGGGTGTCGGAACTTAAGGCGAACTACCTCTCCCCTTGCATGTGAGCTAGATGCTCTCCTTTGGGCTATGAAGTGTATGCTTTCCCACCACATGCTCGAAGTTACTTTTTTAACAGACTCGATGGAACTAGTAAAGATGACGTCATCTCCTTCTGCTTGGCCGGCTTTCAGTACTTATCTCGAAGTTTTTGCAAGTCTACAGACGAAGTTCTCAATCTTTCAACTCCTCTCGATCCCACGTGGTTTGAATACCAAGGCGGACAGACTGGCTCGAGATGCCAGATGTCAAAGTGCTAATTTGATATATGTAAACGATTGTCCTCTGGTTTGGCTAACTGAACCGATATGAGGATTGCTTTATGCGGTTGTTAAAAAAAAAATTATATTCAATAATTCAGTAGTTCCGGTTTGTACATAGTTTGATGATTTTCACATATAATTCGTTATACCCCATTAAATTTCAAGTTTTTGTAGTAGTATTGTTGAAATTGTCCTCTTTTCTTACATTTACTATAGTTTTATATATTGTACATGTATAAAAACATCATGTTTGCTTGTTTGACATAACAATGGGATTTGTTTTCATACACTAACCATATGGTTAATGTATAAGGTAGTTTTAGTCCAAAAGATGTTTTAGTACAAAGTAAAAATCTATAGTACCCATGGATAAACAAGTTGTATCCCAAGTAAAAAGAGTGCAAAAACAAACCAACAAGTTAATACTCACAAATAATTACACATAAATTAAATTGAAAGAACATACAAAAATGTCACACAGTTAGGCCCAGTAGTTCATAGTTATACCAGACAGAATATTTAACGAAATATTTCAGTAATTTTTTCACATAGTTACACCAAATAGTACCTAGTTGTACCCAACATAAACACAATATCCACAAATTCTGAAGAAAAGGAAGATTCACAAGAATATAAATTATCATAAAATATGTCATCATAACAAAATCATACACATAATTATACAAGTGATACCTAGTTGTACCAAACAGAAAACACATAAAATTAATCATAAAAAGTCACACAATTATACCAGTAATACCTAATTGGACCATGAAAAAGGAACAACAAATATTGTTAGTATATAATTATGGTTCCGCAGTAGAACCTATATAGATTTATATTCTATAAATTAATAACCATTATAAATTAATAAAATATTATGACCAAGTTGGACCGATGTAAAATTGACAAAATTCAATAAAATAATAATATTTTAAATATTCCATGTAAAATATAGCCTCAATAATATAATAAATTAATAATTATTAATCTTATTAAAAATTGACTCTAATGTTGTAATTTGAATTTTTTTCTAAACTAACATTCCTTTTACTTTCGCAATAAAATTCACTGTGTCATCTTTATCTACGCTTAGTTATTTTTAAAAAAGAGTATTAGATGTGATCAAAGGTAAGGTTATTTCCAACTTCATCATTAATACCAAAAATTATAACTGCAATTTTTATAAACTCTAAATTTTTAGTATGAATCATGTATATATATATATATATTTACAACACATATGAGTAGTTAAGTAAGCTATTAACACTCATTTTATTATGATAACCGAGATTATTGACATAATGTATGATAAGATAAATATGTAAACAATGAAGGATATAAATTTAAACTAAAATTTTTTGAAAGAATTTGTATTAACTTTAAGGAAAACTTATTTTATCTTAAATAAAAGATATTTATTTTAATTCATAAAGTGGCAAGTAACTCGATAAATTAATATTATTAATTTATCTATTAGTTAATAACTATATGAATTAATAAGACCAGTAAGTCTCAGTAATACATAGTTCCCACTAGTACCTAGTTGTACTTCAGTGATTTCAGTTTATGTACGATATAGTACGATTCAATTGGTAGTTTCATCACAAAAACCATCATAACACCCTAATAGACTTATAAATTAAATTCGGTATCCAAAAAACCATACAACACGACCAAATTTTCGAATCTATTTGAAATTTCCAAAATTGGAAAGAAAAAAAAAGCTTTTAAAATATCTTTTTAATGCAAGGAGGAAGATAACAAACTTGATTTTTTTTTTGTTAAAGATGTTTCAATGGTGTGAAAATGAGTAGAAAGCAAAAAAAAGTCTCTGTTTTCTCTCGGCTAGAAACAGAAAAAGAGAATTTGTTTTTTTAATTTTGGTTGTTGAAATATGGATAAAAATAAAAATAAAATAATAGGTGATTAGATTAAAAGTATTAAAAAAAGGAGGGGTAGAGATGAGAATGATTTTGTTGAAAAATAAGGAGGGATATGTAGATTAAAAGAGGGCTATGTAGATTTTTTTTTTTTTTGTGAGAGGGGCATTTGACACTTGATCCGATATTATTTAATATCAAGGATAGAATAATATTAATATAAAAATGATTGGGTATATATGATTAAAAAAAGAATGATGATTATATATGACTAATAGATATAGAAAAGTGGGTATATTTGTCCTTCTCTCTTTAGATTTGGTTATTTAAAACTCATGATAATATATATATATATATATATATTAATTTCATAATTACAATATGTAATAGTTTAGATAAACAGTAAAAATATATTATGATTACTTAAATCTTTTGTCTTAACATTATTACATAATTAATTTTGTATCTAGAACTTGGTTATTATATTATTTGTGCTTTGGAATAAACATTTTATTACGTATTTACTATATAAAATATGATATTATAAAGTATAGTAGTTAAATAATGACTATATATTTTGTGATTATTATTATTATTATTATTATTATTATTATTATTATTATTATTATTATTATTATTATTATTATATAAATGACAATACAATTTTAGTAATCTAGAAAATTAAATAAAATAATAACAAACCGCAAAATTCTAACAAAACTAATTCTATTGTCGAAGCAAAATAATAAAACTTTCTTCATATACCAGTAAATTAATTAATATACTTAATTATTTTTATAAATACTTAAAATATAAACCTATTTTATTTTTAGAACACAGATACTTAAGTATTTTAGTTAATACTTAGAAATATAAACCAAATTTATTTTTATTAACACACTGGTTTGGGTAAGCAAGAAAAAAATATCTTAGTTTGCTATTGTATCTTTTCCATCTACAACCACTGTTTACTTTTACTCTTTATTAAAAGAAGTTTAATTGATAGTCTTTCAGATCAAAGTGACATATGTTATATACTTTGATGAGACTACCTGCATGTCCCAAGACTAAATGTTTTTGCTTATCACAATCCTTATTTCTTTTGTGTCTTATCACTATTGTTTAAAGAGTTATTTTTCTTGTTTCTTTTAGTATTCTTATTCTTCCTCATACGAACAAGAACAACAATCACAATATCTCAATTAATTCATTTTTAAATCTTTAACTGTGAATGCAAACTTTTTTGTAGAAGCAGACCTGTTTTAGGTGCTTGTTGTTTATCTAAGAGATTCTTCCATTTCTCTCTGATTAGGGGTGTCAATCTAGACCGTGGCCCGCGGGCCTGACCTGTTTGGGCGAATAGGTAAGCTGGTTTGGGCTTTTGTTTTGGGGACCGCAAAATAGCGGACTGGCCCGTTTGGTCATACGGTCTTGAACGGTTCAGTCCGCAAGCAAACCGTGGTCTGCGGTCCAGCCCGCCAAATGCTATGTTTGCTAGTTCCAATGTTAAAACAGATAAGTGTAACAAGGCCTTTGTTAATATTGTTGAACATTTGGAGACACTAAGAGTATTTGACAGACCTTTAAATCTCAGATTTTTCTCTCGTCGCTCTTATTCTTCTCTGGTTTTTCATCTCTCCAAATCTCAAATATCAATTTTTCAATCAGCACTCAATTCCTCTCCTTTCGATTGTTTCTGATGTTCACAATCAAAACCTATAAACTCAAATACACTTTTGTATACTCGCTTGGTGATCTAGGTAATCTCCATGAGAAATCTCACAAGAAAGATGTATTCGGTGGTGCTAATGTTAGTATGGCTAGCTATGGCTAGCTTTGTTGTTGCTGCTATGGGGTTTAAAGTCCTTGCCTTTGAGCCTATTTCGAGAGTTTACAGATGATTTGTGATGAGATTTGTGGTTTTTTTGTTTGTTTACAAACAGTTTTGACAGAAAAAGGAGATAGACATGCTTATTTTCTTCTTCTCTGTTTAAACAGACAAATTAGGTAGCCCGTTTAGACCCGCGGATCGACCCGTTTACCCGCCTATTATAGCGGAGCGGGCTTGGGCCTTATATTCCTGGACTGCAGCTCGCCGCGGTCTGGACCGCTGAGCCCGCCTGGAGAAATGGGTCCGCGCGGATCGGCCTGTTTGGGCGTGGACTGGCCAGTTTGACACCCCTATCTCTAGTCATGTTTTTTTCATTTGCAGAGGCAAACTTTCAAATATCAGTTACCTTAACTCGTCAATCTACAACATTGTTGTTCCTGAAACAATATATCTTTTATATCATTTAATGAATTGCTTTGGTTAAATTAATCCGAAACAATAAAACGTACACAGAAATCGGATTAGATGTAATGAAATTTTTGACAAAGTCGAGTTGAATGTTCATGAGGTAGTAAGAGTAATACTGCATATACAAATTTGTGAACGTTTTATTTGTTTCTGTTCATGAGGTATTAAATCCACCATTGCAACTCACTCACAATACTTCCTAGCAACCAAATCAAACTCCATTTTAATTGTCACTTAATCAGATATTAAATTTTAATCGCTAGGTAGGAGTGATAATGTTGCTTAGAAGTTACACTTTATGCACTTTATGCAAGTTTCGTGGTGATTTGTTTAGCTGAAACGTGAATAAACTTAATCTCCCAGGCTTGTAGGTTTTGTAATTTGAGGTGGATCTCAGCCAACAGTGAACATTGTGAAGGTAGTGTCGTTGGGTGGAGAGCTCCATTGACCTGTCTCGAGTGTAACTAAAACATAATAGACCGATGTCGCAGATCAACTACATCGTGCACTGCCCAAAAGAGGCTTAGCCAGTCAGATTCCAGGTGCAAGGCTGCATAAGTTCATGATGAGCTTTATGCTTGTTTGAACACCTATCTTCTCTTGTAATGAGAGATCCCTGTTATCTTTCCATATGTCCTAAAGGGAATAATCCACCACAAACCTATAAAGTATCAAAGAAACAATCAGCAACAGACTCCCACGGAAAATAGAACCCACATACAGCTCTCACAATAACATTGTCAGAGAAAACCCAAATGTCATATGTATATAGCCAAAGAGAATCTACTAACCAGAACCAACAAGAGCAAAACGAACAATAATTGATTCACCAAAATAAGAATTTAGAAACTCTTCTCAAGCATTCCCATTTCCCAGCAAGAGCCACAGTCCAGACTTTGAAACTTGCAGGCATCAAGCGCTGGCCAGGACTGCAACAACCTACAGTTTTCTCCAACTCTTAAAAACAAACCATACAACATCAGTAATAAACACCCCACACCACTTGTAAGTTGTAACAGATAAACTAATTCATCACAGTTTACTAAATTGCCACTTCGTATTTTCTTACACATGGGGTCAATAACCAAACCTTAATACATATATTAACCAAACGCAAAAATTGTTTGAATCAGTTTATTAGTTAAACCAGAAATTAGGTGATTGAAACCATTAGGCCTTAGAGAATTAACTCTGTTTTAGAAATTCAAAATGCTTGAATTCATAAAAAAGGGACAAGGTAGTATACCTATATATGGCGAAAGAAGTAGATTCTAATGATCTAGTTTTACTAAATTTGAAGAGAACAATTATTAATAAATCAAAAATGCAAAATGCTTGAAAAGAGTGTAAAACCAGAATACATCAATTGAGCCTGCTCCAAGATTGGCTTCTTCGTGAGATAAAACTGATACAACCTCACCTCCCAGAGAAGATTTACTCTATGTCAATTAATAGTATGGTGTTAACCAAAATAAATTGAGAAGTTTGGGAAGAAAGAAGAAACACATGCTAACCTAAGTTGACTCCATGGTTTGCAAACGCAGCTACAACTCATTGTTTTCAACAGTCAAGCTATTGGTGTGTAATTGTTGACAACGTACCGTAATCTTACTTTGCATCACTGAAGTTAGACCTCACTAAAAGGAAACTGCTAAAGTAATTATAGTGTGACACAAGTGCTCCTTATACATACATGAAGTCACAATCTCTTTGAGCTGAACAACATTATCATGTTGAAGCTTTTTAAGAAATTTGATCTCCCTAATACATACCAATCATGACAATAGGTTACAAACTGAGCATGATAACTCAATGGTTGATATATAGAGAAAGAAGCACACATAGCCCTTCTCTTTCATTATCCATACAATATCTTCTTCAAAGCCACAATTTCACCAGTTTTTATCTCTTTAGCCATGTAAACTGTCTGCAACAACAACAATTAAACATCCTAAACCACTTCAGATTTTAGCTTTCACCATGATTGCAAAATCAAATCTCGATTCAGATCCCAATTTATCAATCCCCAAGTAACAAAAAAGGACTTTCGAATACCCAAAAGCTTAAATTTGAAATCAAGAGAAACACCATGGGCCTATCGGTTGCTGCTATTCTCAGATTTTGTTTTGCTCATCCTGTAATTTCCCCCAACAAAAAAATAATCACCAAATGCTTCAGCCAAATTGAGCTGCGATTTTCCATACACATGAGGAGAATGCTTCAGCAAAATCAGAAATCGAAATCCATATCCGTAATAATAGCTTCACCAACCAGTAACCCACCCAACAATCCAGCTCCAAGCCCAAGCCCTAGTCCCATTCCAGCTCCACCCATACCACTCTTCTTCAGTTTATGCGGTTTACCATAAGCTGCTTGCTGTGGTGGGTACCCATATTGATCCGGTGGCGGATATCATGTAGAGTATCTTTGCTCCGTTTTTAATAACGTTGAAACTGACGTCAAGTGTTTTTGCTCCAAATTATGTCATGGCTGCCACAAAAAATTGAGTAACATCGTCATCGTCATCGTCTTCATCATCGACCATCGTCATTCAACCAAAAAAATCTCGAAAATTATAAAGGCTTGAAATTTAGAAACTAAAAAGAAAGATATGCTCAATTTTAGAAGTTCTAAAATTTTAATTCTTAGTACACATTGTTTTAAATATTGGATTCACGAAGAAATAGACCAAAGATTTTTGGAGATTTTCTCTAGAAATTTATCACAAAAAAATTAATGAATTTAGAGATAGATACATGTCAACTATTTAGTCATAGTTTTCTGAATTGGTCGGCTAGAAAGTTAACATATATGCATTTTCATCAAACATCTCAATAATCTCAATTAGTAGTAAGGATATATATATATATAAACGAAATGTATTTTTTATTATGATTTTCCTAATTAAGAGATGTAAATTGGTAGTCAAATATATATATTAAAATGACCTGCATCAATCGTCTATAACAATTTATAGTCTAATAAAATGTAATGGATTAAAGAGGAACATGATGTCATTGTTCACCTTATCCACTTCCTAATTTGTAGGGAAACGTTTTGCTCGATCTTTGTAGTAATTCAAATCTTCAGACGAATTTAATTTATCTCCGTAAACTATCCGAGCAATACTTTCAATATGATTTTCAGAATTTGGCACCAAAAACTCATCTTTAATGTCTATTTCTTTGAGCTCATCATGTGATTGGTTAATGTTTCCATCACCAACAATCAGATTCCATTTAGAGAAAGTTTAAAGTTTAAAGTTTAGCAACGTCTTCTGTCGAAAGGCCTTTTGTTGTAATCTCATATTTTTTATAAGTTGCAAGACCTTGTAATGCTCCCATATGTACGATGCATTTAGACTTGCAAGAATTGTTTGTGATCAACCTCCTCCAGCAATGACATGTAGAATATCTCTAAAATCACCTTCATACATGATACATAAATATTTAACCTATGCATTCTAACTGCAAGTGCACAACAACAATTATAGTATTTAAGGTATCGAATCTACAAAGACCAATAAATTGCAAACTAAATTAAATCTAGGATAGGGTTTTTTTTGTTGATTAAATTAATGAAAGTGACTAGTGATTTTAAGTGAGGGTTTTAGATAATTAAAAGAAAGGCTAGGCCTTGGGAACTTCAGGTGAAAAATCCAAGGGTAGTGTCGATCGAGACCGCCCGGTTAAAATAGGTACCACTTAATTCCCAAACATGAAACCTAATGTAATGCAAACCAACTTCCATTTTTAATGTAATCTATAATTAAACCCTAGAAAACCAAATTCCTTTGTGAGTCCTAAGAGATTAATTATGCAATAAACCTAGGTACAATTGTCATAAACTATCTAGACCAAATTCATTTGTGAATAGATAATTTACTCTTGCTAATATGGGTTCAAGCAATTATTAACACTTCCATGTATAATAATTAACTTATGATCTAGACTCTAGGTGATCAATCTAGGGCTAGCAATGAGCATAATCTAGAGGAAGAATTAGACGTTTAAACCTAATTTAGACTTATGGCTAACAATAATTCATCTAAACTCTAAGAACCCTAAGCCTAACAAGAGAACGACTCAGACATAGATAAGCATAACATCAAGCATTTAATTAAAAGCAATAAAATATCAAAGAGAAAAGATGAGAAAAAGAGTTCAAAAGATATTTCTCTCCCTTACAAATTCTCTCTAAAAGAAAGCATGAGCCTAAACAATGACTCTAACAAAGTATTTATAGGAGTCTGGAAGAAATTAAGATTTGGTAAATTAACATAAGAGATTTTCCCTAAGAGATTTGGAAAATAGCTTGATCTTGAAGAAATAGAAAACTTGGTCTTGCTTCCCGATGGGTGTCGATCGCGACACTCTCCTCTGTTTTCCTTTTTGTTCTTCGTTTCCTTTTCTTCACTTGAGCTTTCCTTATTTTTTATCCATAATTCTTCTAGAATCCACCAATGGTCCCAAAAGCGTCCATGCACCTAAAATGACTCATTTGGACTCTAATAATAATATATAGAATCTAAAATATAAATAATTATATGTTTTATTACATTAAAAACCAAATAAAATATGAGATATATCAACTCCTCCTGATCTAGCCTTTGCTGGTCCTCAAGCAAAAGATAAACTAAATTGTGAAAGAGGTTTGAAAATATAAAACTCACCTTGCTTAAAAGTGTTGAATTGATCTTAGTCAACTTAGTAATCCACACATTAGCTCGACTAATTCCAAACTTGACCGCCATGTTCTTCTTAGACTTCCTTAACATTCCAAATAAACTCACATCCTTGTTAAAAAGTCGATGCCATTGTCATAGTTTGTCTCTTCTTTTGATCCCAATGCCTCTGAAAGTTCTAGACTCCTTTCCCATTCAATGCTTGACAAACCCACACTTGAACAGAAATATACATTACTCTCCCCCAGACTTGAGTAGCATTATATAGTTTGGTTCTGGATCATCGAGATGTTTAGTGTCTAGCCTATACCTTCATTGTTTCCGTTTTTCCTTTAAAATATAGGTACCATTATCTAAAAAGTCATTTCGTAGGAGACCCTAGTATTTTAACCTTTTATGTATTATAAGTCACTTTTTCGAAAGGGAGAGTAACAAATACTTTCTCTTACTTGTTGAATCTGCCAAGCATGAACGGAAGAATCAAATCCTAGTGCATTGACCACATTGAAGAGGTGCAATAAGCTCCAACTGTTTGGTTCTTCGTAACTTAGCATGGATCTCTTTGTACTACTAACTGGCCTTTGAATTTTTCAATAGTCTTGTTCTGAAATTAGCCTTGCTAATGATGGTCACAACTCTGAAAAAGACACAATCAATGAATCCAAGCAAATATCATAATTTAAAACTGATTTTGACTCGATAAAAACAAAAATTTTTGAAATTATCACAAATAAACAAAGACAAAGAATAACACATCAGTATTTCTCTCCTCCAAACTTGAACAACACTGTCCCTAGTGTGTAAAAATCTCGAGGCGAGAAAAGAAAGAAGCTTTAATCGAAATAGCCAAAAATCAGAAAACACTTACCTTGTTTCTGCGTGGGGTGTCGATTGACACTGATGATGGTGTCGATCAACACCTATAGGATCGAACGACAAGATTGTGCGTCGTCCGACAAGAAAATCACTGGCCACTAAATCTGATTTATTTTGAAATAAATATTTTTCTTTTATTTTATAGTATAAAAACCGTATTAAATAGTATATAATAGTAAAAATCATAAAAATAATTTTATAGATAATAGAAAAACTTGGCCAAATTTATAAAATTAAAATTATAATTTTTAAAAATCCCTAACTATTAAAAAAATTTAAAAAACACCAAAATAATTAAAATAAAAAGTATAAAGGATAGAAAACTCATTACTGGGTTGCCTCCCACCAAGCGCTTAAGTTATGGTCATTGGCCTGACACTGACATGGTGTTTAGACTGATGGTAAAATGACGAAGGGCACAATCTCTACATTAGGTACTTTGTTTTTAGCAAAGTAATGCTTGGTTTTTTTACCATTCACCACAAACTCCTTGCCCTCGGGGTTCAAGAGCACAACAACACCATAGGGTCGAACGGACTTAACCGTGAAGGGACCTGGCCAACGAGAGAGCAATTTTCTAGGAAATAAATTCAAACAAGAATTGTAGAATAGTACTTGGTCATTTGGTTCAAAAATCTGGTTAAGGATCTTGCGGTCATGGCGAACTTTGGTGCGTGCCTTGTAGATCTTTGAGTTCTCATGGGAAAGATGTCGAATTTCGTCTAACTCATTGAGCTGAATCAAACGCCTCTCTACAGCGGGTTTAGTGCCGAATTTGAAGTTCTTTATCTCCCACTCAGCTTTGTGTTCTAATTCCACAAGAAGATGACAAGCTTTTCCATAGAGCAAGTGGAATGGTGTAGTCCCCAAAAGTGTCTTATAAGCTGTCCGATAAGCCCATAGTGCATTATCAAGCTTAGTAGACTAATCCTTCCTTTTCTTGTTAACAGTCTTCTCAAGAATCTCCTTGATTTGTCGATTTGAAACCTCAACTTGTCCACTCGTTTGAGGATGATAAGGAGCGGTTACTCTATGTTGAACACCATGTTGCTTGAGAAGCTTTGCAAAGATTTTGTTGATGAAGTGCGAACCTCCATCACTTATGACAATTCTTGGAACTCCAATGCGAGGGAAGATGATTGTCTTGAACATTTTAAGCACCACCGAAGGATCATTGGTAGGACTAGCAATGGCTTCCACCCATTTAGACACATACTCTACTGTCACAAGAATGTATTTGTTGTTGTATGAAGACGGAAAAAGACCCATGAAGTCAATTCCGCAACAATCAAATACTTCAACCTCAAGGATGAAGTTCTGCGGCATCTCATGTCTCTTGCTGATCTTTCCTTTTCGTTGGCAAGCATCACACTTTGATATGAATGCATGAGCATCTTGGAAATTGTAGGCCCCCAAAATATGACTTGAAGAACCTTTGAGACCGTCTTGAAGAACCTTTGAGACCGTCTTGAAGGTTGCAAAGTGACCACCATATGCTGATACATGACAGTGAAAGAGCACTCCTTGAATCTCTACATCGGGTAAGCAACGACGGATGATCCCATCTTTGCAATGCTTGAACAAGTAAGGATCGTCCCAAAAGAAGTGGTGAATGTCTCGAAGAAACTTCTTCTTCCTATAGCTTGAAAAATCTGCTGGAAGTGTCTCTCCGGAAAGATAATTAGCAATATCAGAGAATTAAGGGGTGTCGTAAGCACTTACAGTGGATATATCGGTGAAAGGGACAAATCTTAGGTCTGATTCGTCCGGGTGTCGATCAACACTCGCAGAGGTGTCGATCGACACTGCTCTGTTCTCGGGACTCTGTTCTTCAATATATGCGAGGTGTCGATCGACGCTAGGGATAATGTCGATCGACACTGACCCGATGCTTGCAATATCCTCATCCAAAAGCACCGTAATCATGTTGACATGTTCCTTAGGCAATTGATCGTTGATGCGGACATCTTCTTCATTCCTTAGCCTTGATAAATGGTCAGTAACACCGTTCTCAATGCCTTTCTTATCCTTGACTTGAATATCAAACTCTTGAAGCAAAAGAACCCATCGAAGCAAGTGTGGCTTGGAATCCTTCTTGTTGATTAAGTACTTTAGTGCTGAATGATCTGTATGAACAATGACACTAGATCCCACCAAGTACTGTTGAAACTTCTAAAAAGCAAAGACTACGGTGAATAACTCCTTCTCCGTTGTTGTGTAATTCCTTTGAGCATCATCCAAAATTCGACTAGCATAATAGATGGCATGAATCTCCTTGTCCCTTTTCTGTCCTAGAACGACTCCAACGACGTAGTCACTCACATCACGGATATATTGCGTTTTTAACTATTTCTAACCTTTGTTTTCAACTGTTTTTCGAGTCTTTTAGTGTCGTTTTAGAGTCTTAACAAGTACATACACGATGGAGTATGGATTTGAGCGTCAAGATGAGGTTACGAACAAGTTTGTGAAGAAAAGGTGATTTCAGCATGGATCAATCGATCCATACATGGATCGATCAATCCATGATCATCCACGTTAGCTTGCGGGACATTTGCAGATCGACTAGCACGAGGGGGATCGAAGTTGCTACATTCAAATCGATCGATCCACCTTTGGATCTAAACACTTGGTTCCATTGTTCTTCATTTTGTTCTTGGGATGAGTTTCTCTTGGAGATTTCCTTGGAGGCTGTCATTTCTATTCATTCATTGCATTACCAACTGAGAAGTGTTCTTAAACCCTTGTTTCTTTAGATTTTCAAATTTTATCATTAATAAAGTCTTATTCAGTATTTCTGTGTTTTTAATTATGTTCTTCATTATATATTGTTTTTTTGTTAATTTGGTCATGAGTGAGTAGTTAGGTTGTTAGACCTAGGGGAATCTATGGATTGTTAAGTTAGTAACAGGATGTAAATAGGTAGATGTACAGAGAATTTCCTCCTAATAAAACCTTAAAAGCCTAAACTAGAATTGATCACCTAGTTTCTGTTCATAGGTCTCCCTATTAAACCAAAGTATAATAGGAATCCTGAAAACTTATTAGGAGAGGATATTGTCCTTAGCCAACGAAAGTTGATGCTAAGGCAAGTTCTGAACAAATCAAATCTGCTCTAGTAAAGCTCTCTAGCTAGTTTAAATCCAAATGAAAGTTTAGGCATTTAGTTAGTCAATAGAAGTGATTGGTACCACGAAAGTGGACCAATTTAGAATTTTATTTTAGTTGGAATTGAGTAGAATTAGAACATGAATAAACATCCAGTTTATTTGTAGACAATCCATTGATTTTCCCTAGGTCTAGCATTTTATTATTATTGAATTTTAAAACCATAGAAAGAAAATCAGAAACGAAAAACAAGCAAAAAAACCAAACCAAAACCTTGAATTATTCGATTTAGCTTAATTATTAAATTTGATAGGTTACAGTATAATTGCTGGGATTTGTGGATTTGATCCTTCATCACTACTTTGATACATTGTAGTTGTCAAGGTCTTTTTAAGTAAAATAGACAACTTATTAAGTGGCGCCGTTTCCGAGTCCCACCATTTTACCTGTTACTGAAGAATTTATATTAAGTCTAAATCATTTCCTTTTTTCGTGTTTTTGTTTCCTCGTTGTTTTTGCAGGTGCATGACCAGAAGCCGACATTCAACAGCTGACCTTGTAAACCTGTCCAACGACGAGCCTGCAAGAACAGAAAGAGTCAACAGGAGAAACCGGTCGAATCCTATCACAATGGCTCACAATCTCGACGCTGCATGTCTTCAAGAGCAACTGACAGCTTTGCGTTTGCAAGTGGAAGCTCTCCAGGATTAGGCCCACCACCGTCCACAGCCAACTCTTAGCGGCGCTGACAAACCCCATACATTCTACAGGAACCGTTCTGCAATTGTTCCCCCACTAATGGCGAGGCAGGACTATGACATCAAGGGCCAGCTCATTCAGCTAGCGGAATAGAAGCCATTCTGCGGTCTTTCAAATGAGAATCCCATGGAGCACATTGAGCGTATCGAGCAAATCACCAACCTCACTAAGACCAATAATGTACCACCAGATTATGTCCGCTGTAAACTCTTCGAGTTGTTACTGTCTGGAAAGGCTCTTTCATGGCTCAAGTCACTCCCACCAGGCAGTCT
>OVAP01002744.1:0-18493 GCA_900406295.1 Aurinia saxatilis
TATATATATATATATAGAAATAATGAGAAAATGATTGTATTTTTGCAGTTTCAGATGGTAAAAAAGTGTACAACTGATGGAGAGAGAATCTATGTGTCTCACAAGAGTGTTTTGGGATTCAACCGAAAAATTATATGAAATGTTTAAAGCATGTAGAACATAGTGCTACACTTTTAATAATGAGTGTTTTATGGCTTGGCAGAAGAACCAAACCAAACTAAACCAAACCAAACCAAAATTTGGTAAATTCTATTTGGATTTGGTTGAAAGACAAAAAATGATTGACATGTTTTTTATTATTATCTGAGAGAACAATCTACAACTACACAAAAAAGTTTGATTCATATTCTCAACTACACGAAGCTTGAGTCTCTTTGGCAAACTATACATAATCAAACATTATTATATGTAATCATGCATAGTTTTAAAATCTATTTAAAGTTACACATCGTTTGAAAATTCATGTTTCCACATTGATTAAGCTAAAATCTGCCATTAAAAATTAATATAGCACTAAACCGAATGGCACACCTAATAATCCCTAATCAAAATGAGGACCCGAACTTGACCTAAACCCTACCTGACCCAAAAAAACCCAACTTAAAATTTCTTCTTTGTATTCGTCGCGTCAATCTCCCAAAATTTTCTGAAAAAGAAGACGACGACATATATTTACGTGAAAGGATTCGAGCTCGTCGGACATACGAGTAAGAGAGGTAAGTTTTAACTTTGTTGCTATTGAAGCTCGATTCGAACATTAGGGCTAAAAAAAATCAATTAGCAAATTGTAATTTAGAGGATGAGTTTGGTCTTTGGGATCAGGTCAGGTCAGGTTTGAGTCGATTTTGGTTTGTCATTTAAATTAGGGATTGGTTATAGGTGTGTCATTCGGTTTAGTGCAATTTTAATTTTTAATCACAGATTTTAGTTTAATCCATGTGGAAACGTGAATTTTCAAAACCCTATGTGATTATAGATATTAATGTTTGATTGTGTATAGCTTGCCAAAGAGGCTCAAACTTCGTGTAGTTGAGGACATGAATCAAACTTTTTGTATAGTTGTTGATCGTTCTCCCTTTTATTATGATCCAGTAATCAGTTTGATTCAGTTCGGAAAAACATAGTTAATTCGGTTTGTGGTACATATACACATAAAACCCTATTTATATAATAAAAAAAAACTTAAGATGAAATCTGCACTTGATTCCATCCCCGATGGTAACGTTAATTCAACCCTTGGAACTGTTAGCCATCAGCGGTTCAACTCATGCAAACCAATAACAACCATCAATTCAACTTTTGTAATCACATAAATCAAGAGGTAAAAATTGACAAAGAAGATACATCAAATCACCGTATACAACTTCACGAAACCTAATTGCGGTTTAAGTTGTGAGGCTCATTTCTAGGAATGTATTGGCTCTTTTTTGTTTTACAAATATGTTTTAAACAAGAAATAATTACGGAAATTTATTTTATACCTAAAATCAAATCAAATTTTGTGCTTCCGGAAACCACACCAAACTTCAATTAATCCAGTAGATTTTTTTTTCTTTTTTGAAAAACCAAAAAATTCACAACACCAAAATTACCAAGATCCACCCATAGTTTGTTTTATGGTATAGGAGACATAACTATGTCCAAGTAGTTTACTTTGGTTATGCTTTCATCATTGTCTGAATATCGACATTTTTAGCAGAAGGTTCACAAAATGCAAAGCTAATAAGCAGTTATAAAAAGATTTACTGTACTTACTTATACCTCTAGATTCAACACAACATAATAATCACTTGATATTTGGCATCTGTTTCTCATTCAAAAGTTTGTATCTTCCTTTAAAGTTCATCTTTGATTAACTTATAAAAATCACTTATCGAATAATACAAAATTTTGACAATATTAGTAAAACCAATAACGAATATCACAAGATTTTTACTAGATTTCTATATCCATGAAAAATTACACGAAATAATAAACTACTTTAAAATTAGGCTGAACCTTGTTTGAGTTTACGAACACTAAAAAAAACAAAAGTTTATCTACCACCGATATGGTTGGAAAATGGTGAAAAAGACATGTTATCGACCAATTCTCAACTATATTTTTGGTTATAAAACTGTTTAGAAAAGTCGACGTGGTTACCAAATGGTTGAAAAATTCCGACCAATCCAAATGGTTGGAAATTTTTTCGACCACTTTAATTATCAGAAACTGTTTCGACCATTTCCCGACCAATTATTATTCTTACGAAATTTTAACCATTTAAGTCGATAGAATATTCGTCGGTTAAACATCAATAAATTTAGTCACAAATTTCTGATTTATATTTTCGTACGAACTTCCGACCACTTTCATCTCTGGCAAATTTCCAACCATATGTGTTTTCACCTTCAATCAATTTATTTTAAGCGAATTCTCAACCAAATGTTCACCAACTAGTTAATTCTGTATTAAATAATAATTTTACTTAAAATATAGCATATTAAAATACAGTAATATTAAAAGAAACAAATACATTAAAAAATCCAAAAAATATTTAGATATTATTACAAGTTCTCTCTTGTTTACAAAAAAGAGTTGATCATTATTTACTTGAACACCAAAAAACACCAATTACTTGATCACTACTCCTGAGTTTCATCATCTTCAGTATTACTTTCCTCGAGGTCAGGTTATGGAGGAGGAAGTTTAAGCTGCAGAGAACAATGTTAAAAAAACTCTGCGAAAAAGACATCCTTCCAAAACCTGTTGTCTTTCTTCATATCTTCATTGTCTTTTACCAAATTCACAATGCTTTCTGTTCCAACCGTAATTGATCCCATTTTCTTTGTTAAATGGGAATGAAGACGATGAGATGATCCATGGTCTAGAGATATACCACTACTGATTTTTCCTTTTACCTTAGGCAGTTCCTGGAAAAAAAAAAAACAAGAACATTAGAAGCTTCGTACAGCCTTAATTAAAACAGTGTCAATTCTATAACCTTATATCGCATCTGAGCTTGATCGGTTGAACAAGGTTATAGAAGACGAGCGCTTAGCACGGGAGGCGGACCAAGAGCGGTTCCGGAGGGAGAGCGAGAAAACCGCTGCCCGACTTAGGCGCATGGAGGCTTTCATGAAGTTACACTTCCCGACTGCGTACACCGATGAGAACACTGAAGACGACGTGTAGTTTACATATATTTTCGGGTTTTTTTAATACATTTTTCGTATTTTGCGAATATTGCTGAATTTGCGAATTTATTAATATTTTTTATAATATTATTTATTTTCCGATTTATAATTTATAATATTTTTGGTTTATTATATAATTTCCAAAAAAAAATCATAAAATTAAATACTAAAACAATACACCACCCGTCGTAAATCCGTCGGACACAGTTTCTATGCCTGTCGGGAATCCGACAGAGCGAGCCGTTTGGAAATCGGTCATTCAGGGTCGTCGGAAATCCTTCGGTTAATACCCGTCGAAATCCCGTCGGTCAGTGTCGTCGGATACCCGTCGGTCGAGGTCGTCGGATACCCGTCGGAAATACTTTCTGTCAGTTTTCCGTCAAATAGCCGTCGAAAAATACCCGTCGAAAACCCGTCGGTCGATGTCGTCGGATACGTGTCGGTCGATGTCGTCGGATACCCGTCGGAAATACTTTCCGTCAGTTTTTTGTCACATAGCCGTCGGAAATACTGCCGTTACATTGCCGTCAGATTTTTTCGACGGGCATGTCCCCGTCGGAAATCTGTCAGCAGCTACCGACAGACTTCTGACGGAAATCCATTTCCGACGACGTGGATCTGACGGACAGATTCTATTGGTTCCCCGTCAGTTTCCGTGTTTTCTGACGGATTTCCGACAGATTTTTCCATCAGATCCTCTGTGTTTTCTTGTAGTGCCTGGTTCATATTAAAGCATATAAGATATCTAACACTGAAAACAATAAAATTCTTGCTTGAAATTTATGACAAGGTTTCTAAGTTTATAACAATGTTACCCTGATACAAGCCTAGAATACTGCACAAAGGCTACCAAGATACCATTAAACAGTTACACTTATAAATTTTTAAAATGCGGGAGAATATGGTGCCAAAAGGCTATTCACAGGTTTTTTTTCGGCCATGAGATCTATGATGCGATTCCTCAGGTAGGATAAATCTATAATAAAAGTTGTCCATGTTTGTTTGTTTGTTTTTTTTTTTTTTTTTTTTTTTTTTTTTTTAGANNNTTTTTTTTTTTTTTTTTTTTTTTTTTTTGCAGACATATATAACATCTTTTTAGGAAAAATTGCCTATTTGGACACCAAGTGTTGGAGCCTGTGACTATAGACTCATAAAGAATTCGTAATGTTCTAAATATACACCAACTTATATAAAACATCACACAACATCACAATCTATAGTATTTTGGTCTAAATCATCAAACCGTTAATGGATGTTAGTTTTTCCGTGCGATTTGCTGACGTGGCATTGTTGTGATGGATTTTGATACCATGTCAGACCAAGTAACATCATTGAAACTGTGCGGGATGAGTTAGATTCAACTGTAACGATTGGAAGGATGTGGTGGAAGCTGCCATATGAACCGATACGAGATAAGAAGTCATTGTGGAGACATGAATGATTTCTCTTGGGCCCCCATTTTTTGCCAATTTTTTTTGTTACTGTTTATACAAAACTTGTTACTGTTCACAACAGAGTAAAAAATGGATTATTGTTCACTCAAAAACCTTACTGTTCATGGCAGTAATAGATTTATATTTTTTTTCTTTGTCATCTTAAGATTAANCTGTTCATGGCAGTAATAGATTTATATTTTTTTTCTTTGTCATCTTAAGATTAATAGATTTATTATTTTGATTGCTTGTTATTTTTTTTTTGTTAAGTATTTTGGAGAATTTTTGTTTAATCAACTGCTTTTGGATACCTAAAGTCATTTGAACAAGAATGATTTTTTATTATATTTATTCATAATTCATAATTATATCGAAAGCTCCCATATTTTTATTTTCTCAAGCCTCCATTTTCTCAGATCCGGCCATGGAGATATTGAGCAAAAACATCTAGAGGATGAATGAAGCTTGCAAGTGGACANTTATGCTTTATTGGGGAAGACAAAACTGGTTCATGTTCAATTTTCGGTTCAGTGTTTTTTTTATCAATTTTTGTCTAGAACTTTGGTTTAATTATTTAATTTGGGCTTTAGCCCAATAATATTGGGTCTGGCCCAACCAAAAAAATGATGTGGATACGGACATGGCATCAAAGTCCAGCACAACAATGCAACATCAGCAATTCTCATGAAAAACTAACATTAGTTAACGGTTTGATGATTTAGACCGAAATACTATAGATTGTTATGTCGTGTAATTTTTTATATATGTTGGTGTATATTTAGACCATTACGAATTCTTTGTGAGTCTATAGTCACAAGCTCCAACACTTGGTGTCTAAATAGACAGCTTTTCCCATCTTTTTACTTAATAACTTATATAGCCCATATAACTTGTAAACGAATTCCATAAAATCTGAGATTGATCTCACGAGCAGAAAAAAAAAATATATATATATATATATATATATATACCTAAAAACATTTATTGATCTCAGTCGTGGATAGCTTATTCGTTTGACCTTATTCCCCTTATACTAGCTGTTGAGATAGACATAATTCCACCTTTGCATTAGAGCTTCCAATTACTGATTTTGCCTTGGGATCGACTATCTCTCATGTCTTTTATGATCGATGTACTTAAGGAAGTCCAACCTACTAACTTTTTCTCCGCCATTTTCTTATATCTTGGACAAGTTGAACTCAAAATCAAATGAATGTTAATTTACAAAAGAAAGAAAATCACTATGATTCTATAATATAACGTAATACACTTATGAAATAAAAAAGTATCAATTCATCGTTTCGCCGTTTAAATGTCTTTGAAACTGTGTGAAATGTCACTTTGCTTCATGTTGTCCACATTCTTTTTTTGCGGTTGCATCAACTCCCTTATCTTCCCACAGATTCACATATCCCTTCCAATCTACTATCCAACATGGTGGATCTGTCTTGTCTAACCAATACCCCTTCCATGTATTTAAGTGACTCGAGAATGATATTTTTACTTGTTTCTCGTAAGCCTTCCAAACACATACTGTATTGATAGGGTCTCAATTAAACTCTTTCTGTAGATTATAAAGAAATAATTTGGAAACGTTACAAAAATTTGAAGTACAATACTAAAAACAAATTACCGCAAAAGGTCCGAACCAAGAAATTTGGTGGTTCTAGGCAAATGCCAAAGGTTGGATAAACCCCATGCAAATTTGTTTTAAGCTTCCTCAATATCGCTTTTCAGATTAAGCCTTTATCATTTTTAAACCTACAAAGGTAAGAATCATATTTCTACTAAAATTAGCAAGTATATAAATCTGAAACTCCAGTTGTAAGAGTAAATTATACCAAGTAGAATCTTTAGACTATCTAGAATCACACTGATGATAATTCTGGTTTACCTTGTAACATTCCGATGGAGCGGAAAGCAACAATAACACAACTCAACCAAGAGATTCAAGAATCCTCACTTGGGACCTGTCAGCTCAACCAAGGGATTCAAGGAATCCTCGCTTGGGACCTGCTTCTTGATTGATGAATTTAATCAAATTAATACAAGGGATAGAGAATACTATTCTCCCTCAAAAGCTAAAGCTCTCTTTATTAATCAATATCAAAATTGAAGAATACAATAAGCCTAAAGCGGCTGTTTATATAAAATCATAAAACCATAGAATTGTAGAAAACCCTAAAATAATAAAATAGAAAAACTACTAAAATACATAAAAAGGAAATAATAAATATTTGTATTAATAATTGCAATTAATGCAATTATACGGTGCATCAGGTCTCGCCGACCAAGAAAGATTCGTCCTCGAATATTCAAGCGCGTTCTTGGCAGATAAATCTTTCTCGAATCTTTTCCTTGAATGACTATAATTATAGAAACTTCAAATTTTGCATGAAATTTGCAGTAAAGGGAAACTGCCCAAAATTTGCACGAAACAGATAAATCTGTTTATTCAAAGAAAAATCCGAATTTTGCACAAATTGTGTACGAAAATTATCTATGAAATTTTAAGAAATCTGCAACTGCACAGATTTTGCATGGGGCAGATTATCAAAATCATTTCTCGAAAGATGAAGTCTTCAACTATGACATCTTCTTCATAAACGTCGAAAATAGGATCACCATAGATCTCTCTGTAGATCTCACGGTTTTCTTCTCTTTCAACAAACAGACTTTCGCATGGATAGATATTTCCAACAAACATCAAGATAACCAGAATCGTTCCTTGATTAAGAAATCAAACAGACACGGCTCTGATACCAACTGATAGAGCGGAAAGCAACAATAACACAGCTCAACCAAGGGATTTAAGGATCCTCACTTGGGACCTACCAGCTCAACCAAGGGATTCAAGGAATCCTCGCTTGGGACCTGCTTCTTGATTGATGAATTTAATCAAATCAATACAAGGGATAGAAAATACTATTCTCCCTCAAAAGCCAAAGCTCTCTTTATTTATCAATATCAAAAATGAAGAATACAATAGGCCTAAAGCGGCTATTTATATAAAACCATAAAACCCTAGAATTGTAGAAAACCCTAAAATAATAAAATAGAAAACAACTAAAATACATAAAAAGGAAATAATAAATATTTGTATTAATAATTGTAATTAATGCAATTATACGCTGCATCACATTCCCTTCTAAAAGATTTTTTTATTGTATTACATGTTTGACAACCTTTTAATTGTTTCTTTAGTTAAGTATGTCTTTGTAGTCTTAAACTCTTTCTGCGCTAATAGAGGCTAATTTCTATTGATAAAATTATGGTTTTTACTTTAAAAGTATGATTATGAATGAAAAGGTTCAATAATTGCGTCAATCCATCATAATTAAGCAACATGTTTGGAGTTTTTTCCCGCCATATGCAAATATAATAGCATATAATTTTCCAATCGATTAAATTAACATCTTACGAATAACTACTCCATCGTGCAGCTCTTCCCGCAACACACAGATTCACAATGGTCGGTCCTACTTGCACCATATCTATGATGGATGGCTCTCCACCGCATTCAAGACCACAACGAACGGATTCAGGACCTATGATAAATATGCTCATTCTTTAATATGGATAAATTGTTGTTCTCTCGGATGGTGTAGAAGTCGTTAACGGTTAAAGTTTAACCAATAGGCTAAAGGTAAAGGGCTTCCACCATTTTGGAGTTATATATACATATTTGAGGGCGACAGCGAAGGCGATTTCGAGAGATTCAAAAATATCTTTTTGGATCTTATCTCTTCTAATCTGTTCATGGGATTTGATCTAATCTACTCTCGGGATTTGATCAAATCTTGTTGTAGTTTGTTCGGATTCAGATTTTGTTCGTGGGTCTCTATATAATTGATGGGAGCTGTGGTTTCGGTCCATCCTCATCCGCCTTTTGAGAATTCTCTGCCTTTACACAATCGAGCCTTTTTTTTCCTTCGCTATTTTTAGTTCTACGCACCATCGTAGGGTTGTGGCTCTGTTGACAAGTTGCTACTCTGTTTAACGTGGCCTCTCAGATTCTTACGCGGAAGGATTGAGTGCGCTGATATTTACAGTGTGTTTCTGTTGTTGTGCTTGTGAGTTCGGATTCCTGCTTTGATCTAGTTTTGTGAGGGAGTGAAGATCTAATCTCTGTCCTATCACTTACTGTGTCCTTACGCATCATCATGGCTAGGCGTCTAACTCGTGAAGAAAAGGGCAAAGGTATCGCTGATACACAAAGTTTTACCCTATGTATTTTTAACTGCAAGTGCACAACAAATATCAATTATAGTACTTAAGGATCGAATCCACAAAGACCGAATAACTAAACAAACTAATTTATTTAAATTCTAAATTAAAGCAAGAATAGTGATTTTGAGTTTTACTAACTAAAGCAGACAACATGTAATTTTTAGGAGTTTAAATAAATTAAAACAAACGCTAGGCCTTGGGAACTTCAACTGGACTCAAATCTGAACCGAACTACGGACATTGTCGATCGACACTGATGTGGTGTCGATCGACACCTGTCGTGCAAAATTTATAAAAACCTTAACTCTAGAACATGAACAATTCTATCAAGCAAATCCAACTCTCGCTGAGACTTACTAACTTAATTTAAATCCTAGAAAGACCAAATCTCTCTTAGAAATCCTATGGAATTTAAACTAGCATTAACTAACCAATTCAATTGTTAACTAACTATTCTAAACCAAATCTCTTTGAGAAAAGATTGCTAGCTCTCTTAAGATTGATTCCAGCAATTTATTAGCACTCTCATGCATAATAAATTCCCTATAATTTAAACTCTAAATGGCCAACCTAAAGCATAGCATTAAGAACAATTTAATAGAAAAGTTAAATCAATGGTACGTAACTTAAGAACCTTAAACCTAACTAATAAACTACTCAGACATAGCTAAGCAATTCATCATACAATAATCAATGCAAGCAATATAAATTCAATAAAAGGGTGTAAGAAAATCTTCTCCCCAAAACTCTCTCAAAGTAAAACTAATGCATAAGCCTAAACAATGGCCAAAACCTAGTATTTATATGCACAAAAAACGTCTGCCCCTTGGCAAAAATAAGGAAAGCTAAATATTCTTTTTTTTTCCGAACAATAATTGGAAACTTCCTTTTTTGTCCTCGAGAATGACATGCCTTCACTAAAACAATCATATCTCCTTAACCAATAATTAGAATGAGTTGAAACCACCGCCAAAGTGAAGCTAACTCAATTTCCCATTTCGTGTCAAAATTTGAGATTCAAAATTCCTACGGAAAGACCTTAGTCGGACATGATCTTTAAGGAACTTCGGACTGCTTATGCATTGTCATTCCATTTATTTGTTTACTTTAGCTCCATAATTTCTCCTTAATTCACCAAATGACCAAAACTCATCCATGCACAACTCTTTTGGACTCTAATAATAATAATATAGACTCTAAAATATAAATAATTATATGTTTATTATCATAAAAACCGGTAAAATACGAGATATATTTACTCCCCCAGACTTAGCCTTTGCTTGCCCTCAAGTAAAACATAAATCAAACTGTGAAAGAGGTTTGAAAATATAAAACTCACCCTGCTTGGAGGATTGAAATGGTCTTAACCAACTTAGTAATCCACACATTTGCTTGACTAATCCCGAATTTGACCGCCTTGTACTTCTCCAAAGACTTCCTTAGCATCCAAATAACCCCACAACCTTGTTACGAAGTCGATGCCATTTTCATAGCTTGTCTCTTCTTCCGACCCCAATGCATTCGAAAGTTCTAGACTTTCTTCCCATTCGATGCTTGTCAAACCCACGCTTGAACATAAATATTAATTACTCTCCCCCAGACTTGAGTAACACTAATACTATATATAAAAATTTACATTGACATATTGAGACTCTTTTTTTTTGTTTGTTTTTTTTGTTTTTTTATAAACTAAATAAAGTGAGTATGGGTACACCCCCAATACTTTTCAAAAAAAAAAGATCCACTTTTCGAAAGGGAGAGTAGTAAATGCTATCTCTTACTTGTTGAATCTCGAAAGCATGAATGGAAGAATCAAATTGTAGTGCATCGATCACATTGAAGAGGTGCAATAAGCTTCAACCGTTCGGTTCTTCGTAACTTAACATGGATGTCTTTGAAGTACCAATTGGCCTTTGGAATTTTCAATAGTCTTATCCTAGATTTCGTCTCACAAGTGATGGTCACTTAGCTGAAAAAGACACAAGCCAATAAACCAAGCAAAAGATCATAGTTTAAAACTGATTTTGACTCGATGAAACGAATCGATAAAAATATTTTTGTTGAAATTATAACAAATAAACCAAGACAAAGAAAAATACATCAGTATCTCCCTCCCCCAGAATTGAACAACACTGTCCCCAGTGAGTAAAAATCTCGAGGTGAGAAAAGAAAGAATTATAAATCGAAAAGGCCAAAATCATAAACACTTACCTCTGTTCCTGCGTCAGGTGTCGATCGACACCAATGGGATCGAGTGACGAGATTAAATGGTCGAACGAAACTAAAAGCGACTATCCACTGTGTGGGAAAAATCACACAACCACTATTTGTTTGAGGATCTGGATGAGGAACTCGAGACAAAGAGCAAGACACAAACACAAAAGATCTAGCAAAGGATTGCTTTTTATTGATTATGAAAAGAGTCTTTCGTAGCGTAAGCTTTTTAGGGTTTTAGGCTAGAAAGATGTGATCATACAAGTTTAACCTAGAAGAGTATATATACAAGATTATGCCGACTTAGAGATAAGTTAAACTCCTAGATCTTCTCATTTATTCCCGATTCATCTTTCATTTTCTCTTCAGGTCGGCTCGTCTTATTTGGGCCTTGGTTTCCTTGACTATTGACGGGAATTGGGCCGTTCTGCATATTGCTCGGCCCAACATATGGCGAGGAGTTCATCCTTTGAGGTTAGACAAGGATAGGCCAAGGAAGTGCAACTCCTCGGCCTGGTTCACAAATGACCGACTTGGGCGACGACATGACTTGTCTTATGCCCTCGGCTTTGCAAATGCTATGGGTTATGCCGAGCTCATGAATTAGTTGATGATCTCGGAATTCGGACGAGTGTTGTCTTGTTCAAGAATGGCCGAGGGCGCGATCCGGATAGTGTCCTCGGCTCTTGTGAGTTTAATGAGCTGTGTCGAGCTCACGATTTGGTTATCGTCCTCGGCATGTCTGAGAACAAATGGTACTTCAGAGAGTGACTTAACCAGACCTCCTCGGCGTCCTTTTTCCCATCAGCCTAGCCGAGGTCATGCTTAGGGAAGTGACCTCGGTCTAAATGATCCAACACTTAACCATTTCATCCGACTGCTAACTTACGATCGTTGGTNAAGCTCGCTGGACTCATCTCAGTTCAAGCGAGATGAAGCCGAGTTTGCAGTTGACGGATGGAATGGTTTAATGCCCGAAAGGTGAAAGGTGAAAGGTGAAAGGTTCTCGCGTGTTTTCGAGGCAAACGTTTGAGTTTCCCCCTTATCCCTATTTAAGAATCTGTTCTCCCCTCACTTCTCCTCACTTCGCATTTTCAGAAGAGCAAAAGAAGAATTTTTCTCTCAAGGTATATCCTCTGTTCTCTCTCCTCAAATTTTTAGGTTTCTTAGCTATTCTTAGTCAATTATGCTAGCGCCGCCGTCTTAGATTATGTTTTCCGGTGGTCGTCTAGAGATTAGGGTTAATTCATCATCTGCCGTTCACCAATAATGGATTCCGGCAACCGCACCAAGCAAGAAGCCACTGCCGAGCTGAGCGGCCGAAATGATGCCGACAAGGACAGTCTCTTGGCGGATTTTAGTTCATCGGAGGGCGAGGATGCCCTGGACGACGACCCAGTATTGCTTCCTCATTTGCGCCGAGTGGTATGGAGTGATTCCGAAGAGGCCGACGATGAAAACGTAAATCAGGAGGGCGTTGAAGGAAGGAACGCCGAGGGCCCTGAATAGGGGGATGCCGAGGACGAATCTCAGATGTGCCCCGACACGCTAACTCTAGTCGAGAGGGAGATCCGTACAGTTCAACTGATGGAAAGACTCGTTAAGGTTGAGACCGAAGAATACCTTTAGGGGTATTGTCCTCTAAAAGACATTAAGGACGCCGAGAAGCTGGCCACCGAGCGGAAGGAAGGGATGAAGAAAACTAGGCCGAAGAAGCCAAAAAACGTTTATTACCTCTTTGGCTGGTCGTCGGCTACTCAAGAGTCGCTGGAGGATCTACGAGCTAATTACAATATATCCGCCGAGGTGGAACTGCTCGTCCCTGACCCGGATGACATGGCCGAGTTCCCTCCAGCTCGGTATTTCACCCTATATGAGAGCTTCTTCATCCGGGGTCTGCTTTGGTTCCCAATTCCAGAAGTCATGACGGACTATGTGTTCAGGCACAAGGCCAGCTTTACGCAACTGACTCCTCGGGCTATTCGGCAATTGGTTGGCCTCCTTGTTAGGAGCTATGAGTGCTGATTCGAGCTTACCGTTGAGCATTACCTTGCTCTTCTTAGGTTTGCCGAGGCGACAAAAAATTCGGCCAACGTTTACTACTTGACCAACTGGCCGAACATGAGGATTATCCACGGCTTCCCTTCCAAGGATACCCGTTCGTCGAACCATTTTTTCTATGTCCAGATTAGCCGAGCTTCGATCGGTCGGAATGTCCCACTGATTGTAACGAGTTGGGATCCGATCGGTAGGAGCTTTTAACTCATGACTTCGCTTAAGATTAAGTTGTGATCTAACTGATCTTGTTGTTTGAATGTGCAAATAATTATTCCTAGCCACTGCTGTCCAACGCACTCAGGAACGATCTTGATAAACTTCGACGGGGCCGAACACATTGAAAGGATACCTTCACGTTCGGACGAGTTGAAGCAGCGAGGAGCAAAGACGAAGGTTTTGCATCATCATCAGAAGAGGACAACACCGAGGAAAGGGAAGATCAGACCGAAAGCGTTCTTGAAGAGATGAGTCATCAAATCAACCTACGCGAGCTGAAGCTTCAGTTGAAAAAATAGGCAAAGCAGCCGAGCTAGCGGCCAACTCGGTTAAGTTTAACCGGATCATAGTTGAACCGAATCCCCTCGCCATTGTCCCCGCTGAGGTGCATGCTGAGCTGCCTCCGATCCCACAGGATGCCGGGACCGAGGAGAGACCGGAAGGCTCAGTTCTAATGAAGCATCCTTCCAAGAAGAGGAAGGCAAAGGAAACGACTGAGGCCGAGGAGGAAACGCATGCCGAGCCGGCGAAGACGAAAAATAAAAAGAAGAAGACGTCCGGGAGCACTATTGCCACCTCTCCTAAAGGGATCCCTCCGGCTGATATCCCTCAGGATCGGTTTGCCAGCTCCGCGGCTTTATTCGCAAAGGTAACCTTCTCCGGGACTCCGGTACCCGACCTCAGCTCTCTGGCTAACCCCGAAGGTTATGGCCGGATGGCCTATTAGGGGATTTAAAAACCTTAGAGTTTTGGCTTCATTTTCACTATTAACCCTCGCTTTATTACCATGTAGTACAACGCCGAGGTCAACCGTACCATGACTTGGTACGAAGGGACCATTTCCCAGCTTTCCTCCCATGCGCGAGTCTTGAAGGGTCAGATGAGCGACTCCAAGGATAAGGCCGATGAAAAGATGAGGCTCGCGGCCGAGCAGGTCAAGAGTCTGGAAGATGAATGCTCCCAGCTCACGCATGACAAGGATTGTCTCACCAAGGCCGAGGAGGAAAAAGACGAGGAGATCGTCAGGCACAAGGCTTAGCTGGAAAGAGTCTCACGTCAGGCCAGAAGGGATGCTAAGGGATCGCTTGCGAAAAAGCTAGAAGGCGTCAAGTCGCAGGTGGCCGGGCTAAAGGGAGATTTGCTAAGGAATCTCATATTTGACCGCCAAAATGCTGCGAACATGTCCCTGATCGTTGAACTAAAGGCCAAAGAGGAAAAGAGCGAGGGGAAGAGGTCCTTGGAAGACTTCGAAGCCG
Organism: Aurinia saxatilis; assembly: GCA_900406295.1. NCBI lineage: Eukaryota > Viridiplantae > Streptophyta > Magnoliopsida > Brassicales > Brassicaceae > Aurinia > Aurinia saxatilis. The sequence goes on from OVAP01002744.1 coordinate 14,584, forward strand.
AGACCCAGGAGTGGGCTGTGGACTATGAGAATGCCAGTCACACCTTTGACATGGCTCTGAACCGGGTCCTGGAGGGATTGGTCATCTCTCCGGAAGGCAATCCGGCTCAGTCTCCCCCTGCCGACGTTCCTGAGGCTCCTGGTGCTGAAGTCCCCGAGGTGCCCGAGGCGGAGATTCCTGAAGGTACTGGCGGAGAAGCCGAGGAAAAGGAAGGGCAAGAGGCCGAGTATAAGATTGCCCTTTTCTCCTTTTGTTTTAAGTTGTACTTTTTTATTTTTGTTTTGGTGTTTTTTTGTAATGACTTTGTTTTGCCGAGGGCGAGTACAATGCATGGATGGCTTTATCCACAATTTTATTCAGCATGATAAATCATATCTGGTTAGCCTGAACAGGCGGTTGAGATTGTTTCCAATTGTCTATGTACGAGCCGAGCATTATAAATAATATATGTTTAGCCTGAATAAGCGTTTGAGATTGCTCGTAGGATGTAAGTAGACCAGTGGTTAAGACGAGCTGGGTTTTAGATAGTGCACTGTTCAGAAATAGACAAGGCTATGTAGCAGACCTAGGTAATGTTGGATTTCATCATTGTGGCTAGCAAGGACGAGTAGCGTGTTGCTTATGTTTTTTGCCGTTCGTTATAACCAAGGCATAGGATGCCGAGCAAGAGACATGCTACCTACGTACCCTTTGAAGGGATCAAGCTGAGCTCGTAGTTCAAGTGTGTGTCATTTTATTATTATTTTGGTGAATGGCGGAGTACCAAGTACTAACAATAGTACTTCTTAAGATGACGAGCATTCCACGAACGTGGAATGACTCTACCATCCATCGCGACGAGCTCGTAGACGCCGGGTTTTACGACGTTAGTAACGCGATAAGGTCCTTCCCAATGCGCACCGAGCTTCCCGGCGTTTGGTTCTGCCGTGTTCTGAAAAACTTCACATAAGACGAGGTCGCCTTCGCGGAAACGCTGAGGGCGGACGTGCGAGTTGTAATATTGGGCAGCCTTCTGCTGGTAATTCTGAAGATGGACTAGCGCGCGATTACGTTTTTCATCAAGGAAATCAAGCTGGTCCCATAACATGGTGTTGTTAACCCCCTCGTCTTGGGGTGCCAGCTCCCGACAAAGTCCAGGAAATTCCATCTCCGCTGGGATCACGCACTCGAAACCATAGACGAGGGAGAAAGGAGTTTCGCCAGTGGGACGACGAGGAGTCGTTCTATGTGACCATAGAAATCCATCTAATTCTTTGGCCCATCTCCCATTCTTAGCGTCTAATCTTTTTTTGAGTCCATCGACGATTGTCTTATTGATAGCCTCCGCTTGTCCATTAGCTTGCGGATAGCGCGGAGTAGACTTGGTGAGTCGAATTTTCCATTTGTCACAGAATCCTTCAAACCGAGCTAAAATGAACTGTGATCCATTATCCGTGATGATCTCATATGGGATACCATGCCTACAGATAATGAACTTCCAGATGAAGTGTTCTACCTGAGCGTCCTTGATGATGTCTTAGGACTCGGCCTCCTTCCATTTTGAAAAGTAATCAGTGGGGACGAGGAGAAGTTTCTTGGTCCTGGAATTAGGCATGGGACCGACGATGTCCATGGACCACCTCATGAAAGGGCAAGGGGATGATACCGAAGACAGTAGTTCGGCGGGCTGGTGTATCATTGGAGCATGGTGCTGATATCGTTCACACCTAGCCGAATACTGCTCGCAGTCGTGGACCATTGTCGGCCAGAAGAAACCATGGGTCTTGATTCTAATGGCCCGAATGGTTCCCACAAGACCCATCGTGGACCTCTTGCATGACACGCCGGGCTGCATCAACTTCGACGCAGCGGAGAAGGGGTCCTAAGGCTGACCACTTGTAAAGTCGTCCCTCGGCAACGGAGTATCGTGCCGCCTGAGCTTTTAGTTTTCGTGCGGCCCATATTTCTGTTGGGACTGTGCCTTCGGTTATGAAGTTCTGTAATCTGGAAATCCAGGGTCGATCATACCCATAAGTAGGAGAATTCTCTGTACGACAAATTCTACTGGAGCAGGGTTGACTTCCTCCGGGAACGGATCGATCAATGCGACCTGGTGAGTTGCTTGAATGCTCGGGATGTCTAGTAGCTCCACCGGGATTACTCGGCGAAAATCAGACACCGAGGCTAAGCCAAGGGCAGCTAGTGCGTCGGCCGATGAGTTCTCGGATCGTGGGATCCGAGTCAGAATGAAGTCGTCAAAACCCGAGGCAAGACCTCGGACAATACTTAGGTAAGCTTACATCCGTTCGTCGTGAGCTGAGTAATCGCCATGAAACTGGTTGACGACAAGCTGAGAATCATAAAAAGCGTGTAGTCGGCGGACCTCCATTCTGCGGTCTAATCGAATTCCAGCGATGAGGGCTTCGTATTCTGACTCGTTGTTGGAAGCTTCGAAGTTGAGCCGGAAGGATTGCTCGATTACTTCTCCGTTTGGAGTGGTTAGATATATCCCGATCTCAGAGCTGAATTTGGAGGATGATCCGTAAGAGTGAAGGTCCAGAACAGGAGCGTAGCCCTAGCGGCCTCCGTGTTGGCGACGGTGACCGGATCTGGAGATGCTGAGGTCAGCAGATTTGGTTCGGATGTGCTCTCGGCTTCAGGTGGGAGCACCGTTCCTTCGTCAATTTCTTCTGTGAAGTCGGCCAAGATGAAGTCAGCGAGAACTTGCGCATTTGCTGCAGTGCGCGGCCTATATTCGATATCGTACTCTCTGAGCTCGATTGCCCATTTAGCAAGAAGACCGGATTGACTACGACTGTGCAGAATAGCGCGTAGAGGGTACGCCGTGAGTACGATGATTGCGTGGGACTGGAAGTAAGGACGTTGCTTCCGGGCTGAGACGACGACGGCAAGAGCCGGCTTCTCCATTAGCGGGTAGCGCGTTTGGGCGTCTGTCAAGGATTGGCTGACGTAGAAGACTGCTCGCTGTTTATTTCCCTCTTCTCTTATCAAGGCTCTGCTAATTGCCGATGATGACACAACAATGTATAGAAAAGAGGCTCTCCAGCCACTGGTTTGGAAAGAATTGGTGGAGTTTTGAGATATTGCTTCAACTGCTGGAAAACCCCTTCACATTGGTCGGTCAAGACTATTAGTTTTGTGTCCCGGAGTGTTTTATAGAAGGGGAGACATCTATCTGTTGATCGGGAGATAAAACGATTTAGAGCTGCTACCTGTCCCGTGAGTCGCTGGACATGTTTTGTTGTTCAAGGTGATCGCATAGACTCGATGGCTTCGATCTGTTTGGGATTCGCTTCGATGCAGCGCTTGGTGACCAAGTAGCCTAGAAACTCTCCTGATTCAACTCCGAACCGAAACTTGGACGGATTGAGCTTCATGTTGTACAAGTTGACTTTCTGAAAACATTCGTCTAAATGGCGTACATGGTCAGAAGCTAATAGTGACTTGACTAGCATGTCGTCGATGTAGACCTCCATGGTTTTGCCCAGCTGTTCGGCGAACATTTTATTGACCAAACGCTGATAGGTAGCTCCGGCGTTCTTCAGCCCGAAGGGCATCACCTTATAACAGTAGGTTCCCCTGTCCGTGATGAACGTTGTCTTTTAACAATCGTCGGAATGCACGAAGATCTGGTTATAACCCGAGAATGCGTCCATGAAGCTTAATAGTTCGTTCCCAGCAGTGATCTCGGCAAGCCGATCGATATGTGGGAGTGGAAAGCTGTCTTTTGGACATGCTTTGTTCAGGTCCGTGAAATCCACACATACTCGCCACTTTCCATTCTTCTTCTTGACGACCACGGGATTTGCGATCCAGTCTAGGTATTTGGATTCCATTATGGATTCAACTTTTAGCAGCCAATCTGTAGGGAAAACTGACCTATCCTAACCACTTAGGGACTATCAGGTTT
>OVAP01002745.1:0-18493 GCA_900406295.1 Aurinia saxatilis
TTGCGTGGAATACGGCCCTCGCAAACGAGGTGTTTTCTTGTAGTGCTAGTTTTTGTCGATCACTTCTCCCGCTATACATGGCTATATCCCGTGAAACAAAAATTCCATGTCAAAGACACATTCATCACTTTCAAAGCTTTAGTTGAATACAAATTTCATACCAAAATTGGCTCCTTATACTCTGATAATGGAGGGAAATATCTTGCCTTGCAGGCCTATCTCCAGAATTAAGGTATCAGTCATCTTACGTCTCCTCCTCACACACCGGAGCACAATAGCCTCTCCGAGCCTAAACACCGCCACATTGTGGAAACAGGCCTCACCCTTCTCTCCCAAGCGTCTGTTCCCAAAAGCTATTGGACATATGATTTCGGCACAACCGTATACCTCATAAATCGACTCCCAACTCCGATATTGAACAATCACTCACCGTTCGAGGTTTTATTTGGAACCACACCAAATTATGATCGACTTCGCATCTTCAGCTATTTGTGCTTCCCCTGGCTTCGGTCCTACACTCACCATAAGCTTGAAGATCGTTCTCTTCGATGCATCTTCCTTGGCTATCACCTACACAATCTGCCTACTTATGTCTTCATCGCTCAACTGGTCGCGTATACGTCTCTCGGCATGTCCAATTTACTGAAACCGAGTTCCCTTTTGCCTCATCTTCAATCTCGCAACCACCCGACACCAACCCCGACAATTCTTCCGATTCGCCTCACGGCACCATCACCGTCTCCTCCATTCCTCACACCGGGGATGTCCCCTCTGCTCGACCCCCATCGTGTTCTCTCATTCACCGCAACATCGTCCTGTCTTCACCAACCGATCTCGCGCATGCGTCCACTCAGGTATCGTCTTCGACTTCCTTATCTCCTCCCCTCTCTACTTCTCAAATCGAGCCCACTGCTCAACAAAATGGGCCTGATACCAGGGCTTAACAACCAACCTCTGTCACTAACCTTATTCCCCATGAGCCCACTGCTCACACCCAAAATGAGCAGAATCCCACGGCCCAACTAAATAATCCACCTTCCCTCCCTTAACCAATCCGGCCCAGCCCACACACAATCCTTCCCCCAATACGGTCCAGTCCACTCTTCCCTCAAATTCTACACACTCGACCTACTCTCAACCAACCCTTGCTCCACCGATCCCACCTCAACCTAACACTCATCCAATGCAGACCCGTTCCAAAAATAATAAACACATCCTAACCCAAAATATGGCCTCACTGCCCTTTCCTCTACCGCTCCCCATAAGAAACCATCCACATTGACTCAAGCTCTTAAACAAAAAGTTTGGCGTGGTGCAATATCTTTTGAATACGATGCATATTCCATCAATCATACATGGGATCTTGTTCCGTATGACCCGACCAAACATGTTATTGGCTTCAAATGGGTTTTCACTATCAAGTATCGGGCTAATGATGACTTAGACCGCTACAAAGCTCGCCTTGTTGCCAAAGGCTATGCTCAACAATATGTAGTCGATTATGCTGAAACTTTCAGCCCCGTCATCAAAACTACTACCATACGCTTGGTTCTCGATATTGTTGTTGCTAACTCTTGGCCTGTTAAACAACTCGATGTCAACAATGCTTTTCTTCAAGGTGAACTTACCGAAGAAGTCTACATGTCTTAGTCCCCGAGTTTCATTGACAATGACAAACCCTCACATATCTGTCGTCTCCGCAAACCTATCTCTAGCCTCAAACAAGCTCCACGGGCATGGTACATGGCTCTAAAATCTCATCTTCTCAACACTGATTTTGTTAACTCCCTTGTCGATGCTTCGTTGTTTGTTCTTCATCGCGGTCGTTCTCTTGTATATGTCTTGGTCTATGTTGACAACATCCTTGTTACTGGTAATGATGTCACTCTTGTCAACACTGTCCTCGACTCCTTCGCCTCTCGTTTCTTTATCAAGGACCCTCTCGATCTCCACTATTTTTTTTGGTGTTGAAGCTACACGCTCCTTCGCTGGTATTCATCTCATGCAACGCCGCTATATTCTCGATCTTCTTGCAAAAAATAATATGCTCGACGTTAAAACTGTTTCTACGCCACTCCCCACGACTCCGAAACTTACACTTCGCAATGGTACTCCCCTATCTGATGCCTCACAATATCGGTCTGTCATAGGCAGACTCCAATATCTCGCCTTCACTAGACCGGATATATTCTACGCTGTCAACCGCCTATCATAGTTTATGCACTCTCCCACTACCGATCATTGGACTGTTTCGAAGCAAGTTCTATGCTATCTTGCGGGTAACTTGACACACGGTATCTTACTTAACTCTTGATCCTCGCTTTCACTCCATGCCTATTCGGATGCTGATTGGGCAGGTGATGCTGATGATTACGTCTCTACTAATGCCTACATTGTCTACCTTGGCCGCATCCCATTTCATGGTCGTCCAAAAAGCAACGTGGGGTTGCTCGCTCATCCACGGAAGTTGAGTACCATGTCGTTGCTAATACTACTTCCGAGGTACGATGGCTATGCTCCCTTCTCACTGAATTACATATTCTCGTTCCTACCGCGCATGTGACCTATTCTAACAATGTTGGAGCAACGTTCCTCTGTGCCAACCCGGTTTTCCACTCACGCATGAAACACATTGCTCTTGACTATTCATTCGGAATATAATACAAGCTGGTCAACTCCGCGTCTCTCATGTCTCCACGCATGACCAGCTTGTTGATGCACTTACCAAATTCTTATCTCGTCCACGATTTCAACATGCATGCTCCAAGATTGGTGTGACACCAGTCCTTCCATCTTGAAGGAAGGTATTAAGGATATCTGTGAATATCTTGTTAGGATCTCTAATGTAATTATAATTAACCTAGTCTTCCTATGTATTATATATAAACACATGTACACATCTCAATAATATACAAGTCGTTCTATCATTTACACCTAGATCCACATAACGAAAATCAACGAAAAAAGAATCTTTGGAAAACCCTAGTTCTCAGTCGCCACCAAATTTTTGTCTTTCGCTTCCCCGATGGTTGGCATCCTTTGACTATCACCGGAGAGACTTCATCTTTTTTTTCTTTTTATCTTCTATGGCGATGTTATCTTCTTACCGTGCGGCGTGTGGTTTCCCTAGTTGGTTGGGGCGTGTGGTTCTCCTGGTTGGTTGGGGTGTATAGTTCCCCTGGTTGGTTGGAGCGTGTAGTTCTCCTGGTTGTTTGGAGCTTATATCTTTTCTCCAACAAATTTTTTTGGAGATAGAGCTTATGATTGGAAGCTTTTTCCCTCAATTTTCTTTTGTTGGGTCTTATCTCTCTTTTCCAATTAATTACTCTGGAGATAGATAAAACAAGGAGACTTGACAAAATAAGGATAGAAGATTTGAAGATTCAAGAGTATGTTCGGAGAAGAACCTTCATAGTTTCAAAATCAAAAGAACCTTTTTGGTTGACTCAGTAATATTTAGATAACTTTATTGTTAGGCTTGTAATACTAGAATTTTTATGATTTTGATTTGTGGTTCATTGTATTCTTCGATTATTTTGTTATTTTTAATAATATTATGATTAAAAGAAAATCCACATAACAATTTTTTTTTAAGTGAGAATCATTAAATATTTTTTGATCTAATCTGAATTCAGTCTAATATGAGGTAAATTTTAATTATTTCTTGCTATCCTGAACAGCATAACTTGATAGATAAGATTAATTAATCATACTTTTTGATATACTATTATTTAATAAAAGAGAGCTCTTTGGCATTATCTAAACTAAAAGAGATTAGAAGTTCCACAATGATGCAAGAAGTCATGGATAGTTACATACGATGTTTCATAGGGAGTTTCAAGATATGGACCCATCACGCATTTTTCCTTTTTGTTGACTCATATTCCACATTCCCACAACTTCAAAAATTAATTACTTGTACGGTTGTGCTTTTGTAATACAAGTAGGGATTTAATCATATATATATACATATTTTTTTATACTATTAATCACATATACTCATTTTTCTTCTTTTTAATTATTTTTTTAAAAAAAATCTAAAATACCCTCATTAAAGTATTAACTATTTATGTAGTTTTACGGTTTAGGATCTAGGGTTTAGGATTTTTAAAATATAAACTCTAAATCATAACAATTAAACTCTAATAGTTATTAAAAATTAAACCCTAAATTTATAAGGGTTTAACCCTAAATCCTAAGTAAATCATAAACTCTATAATTTTACTAACCTAAATCCTAAAATCCTAAGCCCTAGTAAATATATCATTTATAGTGAAAAATAACTTTGATAAATAAAAAGTATAATGATATTAAAATAAAAAGAGGTGGATATATGTGATAAGAAAAATGTGGTTATATGTGGTTAGTGAATATGTAAAATTGAGTATATTTGTCATTCTCTCATATAAGTACTAGATTTTGATGTGTGTATAATGCATAATCAGAATGTAAAATGAATATTTTTGACGATATTCATAAAAATAAATGTATGATTTAATCGTAATATTCAGAACATTTAGAAAATATTCAGAATATTTCATATATACAAACGTACAAAGGTAAAGTCAAGTTTGGCTATAACAGAAACAGAAAAAAGATTTTGACTGAAAATCTTGACTCATAGAACCTGAATGTTTCCTATATACGGCAATAATTTAATATTATCAAAATCGAATATATTTTACTATAAAATTTCAACATAAATAAACTAAATTACAATCATATCCGAAACCGACTTTGTTACACATCCAAACCTTTATGGAAACAATATGTTATTTACGGATTTAAATCAAATCTATAATACGATTTTGGTAAGTGATCCAAATTAAGATATTAATAACCAACCTTAATTAATGCACATTTTTCATAATTATAATTCCGTACATAATGTACTTGTACTACCTACGTTGATAATCAATCTACCAAGACTGGAACAATTTACCATATTTACTAATATTCTCTTTGAATGCAATACAAACGAGCCAATCATAAGCAAATTATAGAAACAATTGGTGCAAATTAAGGAACGAAATTAAATCTGTATGCAGTAATGAAGAAACAAATCAATCTGCATGATTAGAGAAAATAAACAAAAATCGGTAACAAGTATCATTCCACTGATATAGCTCGTATCTAGAGATCCGATCTTGTATATAAAACGATACTATCACTCTCATCATCTTCAACAAAAATCAAAGATTATAGGATTAGGAACTAGAAGAAGAAACAAAATATGGTTTCTACTATTAAGTTAATCATCTTGTTCATTGTTGCTTTCACAAGTGTTGTTTCAGCCGCTCCTATCCAGAGAAAGAACTTCAATGTCCAAAGCTATGGTGCTCGTGGTGATGGCAAAACAGATAATGCTAATGTAAGATTGTACGTTTTCTCTTTGAATATATATGTGTAAATGTCTGTGTTTTTAGTGGTGATTGTCTATTATCTCTCAGTATTATTAGATCTGCCGATCAACATCATAAGCTTATTATTATTCACAAATGTTGTGTGTTTGGTGTTTATTTCGTCCATTTGGCTAGATTGTTACCTCTCTATCATTAATTTACAGTAACACACATTAAAACTGGTATCGTGTACTGGATATTAATGCGTGATTATTGATATATTTTGGTCTGACTAGTTTATGTTAATTATGTTTTATGTTTTGTTGATTAAATCTTTTGTGGTTTTGGGTGTTTTAGGCGTTTCTAAAGGCGTGGAAAGATGCGTGTGCATCAAGTGGCTTCACTAGAGTCTATGTACCATTTGGTACATTTTACCTAAACGCCGTAACGTTCTTGGGACCATGTAAAAGTCGGATTAGTTTCGTCATCAAAGGAACATTGTTAGCTCCAAAAGATCCTAACCAAATCAAGCAAGACTCGTGGATCATATTCCGGTACGTAGACTACCTCACGGTCACAGGCGGAGGGGTACTTGACGGACAAGGAAGCTACTCGTGGACGTTGAACAATTGTCGTAAAACCTCGAATTGTCGAGCTTTACCTATGAACATGGGGTTCCAGTTCGTGAGATTCTCGAAACTGGTCCACATTACATCGCTCAACAGCAAAATGGGTCATTTCAACTTCTTCGCCGCGTCCCACTTTGATATCACGAAAGTTAGTATTAAGGCTCCCGGAGATAGCCCTAATACCGATGGGATCAAGATAGGTAATTCGAACCATATGAAGATCTATAATGTAAACATTGCAACCGGTGATGACTGTATCGCGATTTTGTCGGGGACTTATAATTTGGAAATCGCTAATGTAAACTGTGGTCCGGGACATGGGATTAGTGTTGGAAGTCTTGGTAGGTATCAAGGTGAGAAGAATGTTCAATGGTTAACCGTTAGGGATTCGATCTTTAACGGTACTACTGATGGAGTTCGGATCAAGACATGGGCTTCCTCGGTTTCTGCAAGTTTAGTTTCAAATTTTATTTACAGGAATATACAGATGATCAACGTAGGTAACCCTATCAATATCGATCAACAATACTGCCCTAACCCACCTTGCAGTGTTACGGTAACTTCCTACCCAAGAAACAAATGTTTTTAGGTTTTTTTTTTGTTTGTTTCTTGAAATGATCTGATTTTTATTCTTTTTTTGAATCGTAGACTTCTTCAAAGGTTCAGATCAGAGATGTCAGGTATGAAAACATTTGGGGGACTTCGACGAACAAAATCGCAGTGAAGTTGCAATGTAGTAGGAACTATCCTTGTAAAGAAATTCAGCTCACTGATATTAACTTGCAGCACAGTGGACTAGATGGTCCAGCCACAGCTTTGTGTCAGAATGTTAATGGTTGGAATCATGGCAAGATATCTCCACCTTCTTGTATCCGTTGATCCACAATTATTTGAGATTTGATGATTACATCGTCCAATTTGTGGTTCATTTTGTAGCTTTTGATATTGTTTTTTTTTGTAACTCTTATGCCACTTTCTGATATAATGTTGTCATGTTGAGTGTTTTGATTTCTCAAAGTTTTGGAAATCCTATAAGAATTTGTGGAATTTAATATAATCTCCTTGATTATTTGTTTATAAAAATATTCGTTCGTATAAACAAATTATAAAAAATACCAAAGACACAAAATCATGACCTTGAACTTGAATGCTCAAGTCCTTAGATGCTGCCAACACAGTGTATTCTCTAGGCATTAGTGAGGTAACAATCGAAGGGTTACGAGTTTTAGAGATTATGTTATTCTATTTGGTTGATTATTTCACATTATATGTGTCAAAGAGTAGGTTCTTGTGCTGACATCCAAGTTTTATCCATGTGTATAAGTGCTTATGCCTGTTACTGTTTAATTTTAAGATATTTAAGGTCAACTTTGTTTAGCTACTTACTTGTGTTGTTACATAGAGACTATTGATGATGACCTTAAGATATTTAAGGTCAACTCTTACTCCCAAACTCCACTAGATGGTGCTTGTGTTAAGCTAGGGTTTGCACAAGGAAACAAGAGAGGAAAACAAAGAGGATGACACAAAGAGATGATCACAAAGCTTAAGAGAAGAAGAGATGAATTGGAGATGGTGATCGTCTTCTTCCTTCAGCTTTTTCTCTATGTATCGATGATTGATCCCTTTGCTGATGAGCCTCCTTCTTGTATTAACTTCTGGCCCATCTACATCTCCCTTGTTCCTATTGACTTTAGGCCCAATCTATGTGTGACTAAACAAACAGGCCCACATTATCCCAATTAATCATCATAAAATGCTCTGTTTTGAATCAAATTTAAGACTTAAATTGTTCATAAGAGGTTAAGTCTTTGTTTCTACTGAATGAATATGAAATAAGAGAACTGAATAAAAGTTGAAATTCAATAATAGACCCCGTGGACATAAAAATCATATCAACACAAACCAAACAAATCTAAGAGAAGAAAATAAATGTCCAAGTTCAATAGGAGACCATTTGCATTGTCATCTTTTTTAATCTTTATCTTCCAAGTCGATCGGCTCAGTACTAGCTAGGTTTAAGAGAAAACTTCTCACATAGGTATTTCCATGTCATTCTTTCGGCACCTTCATGCCTCACCTGCTCAATGTTCAAGAAATCAAAAACCAAAATGACTTGAATTTGAATATGCTTTTCTTAACATACTATACATAAACAAAGATTACCTCAATCTCTGGGTGATTGAGTTTTAGGCTAGCCCGCAAGCAAATTAATCGTAATCTACTGCCCATTTCTGCAGGATCAAAATGAGAATTGACACACCAGAATGTTAATAGGCCTCACATTTTATACTACCAACAATGAGTAAGAACATTTCCTTCTTCTGAGGATTCTCAATGCATTATGAGCCACGTTCACTCGATATGGTACTCGTTAATGATTCAGCTTTTGTGTTTAGATTTTTAGGCAAAACAAGAAAAAAAATCATCAGTTTTATATAAAACACTATGAAGAAAGTCATTAGAATCTAAATGATAAAACACCACCATGATGTTCATTTGAAAACGTCCTAAACGCGAGGTCATAATTCATATCCCAAAAGAAATCATATCGAGATAAATCTTTCTTGTCGCTTCCTGTACCAATCTGTTATTCATAATAACAAATCAAACATCCAAACTTTATACTGCATTATGTGATCAATCTCACAGTATATATATGTAAGAATACCTTTAGAGGACATTTCAGAATTTTTGCAGCAGAACTAATGCAGTTCAAAGGATTATCATCCTCAAAATTTGAGAGAAAGACTCTCTTTTTGTACCTCATCTGCAAGTCCTTGAATTACCTAGAACACATACAAAAACAACAAAAACGTAAAATAAGCAGGAGCCTAAGACATTAATTTGTCCTCAAACTCAAAGTGTCTTCTGCACGATAAAACCACCGAGCTCTAAAATACAACTCTCCATCAATAGCTTCGAAGAGCTCAACAATCTTCGCAATGTAATCAGACTTGCCCTCTTCAGCCTACATTAAAAAAATACACTTCTCTTTATTCAAAAAACTAATAGAATAACAACTGGCAGAATTCAAACAACTAAAAAATAATATATATATATATATATATATATATATATATTTTAAAAATTGCATAAAAACCTAAACCATCATTTAAAAGAAATATAACTAAAAAAAAAAAGGAATATAACTCTACAATGTAAAAACTACAAACACATTAACTGAAGTATATGTTGTGGTATTTAGATACATATACAAACAAAGAACTATAAGACATTAGATACAAACAAAAGACTATAAAATCACATCTAATGCCCAAAACATATAAAAAGGTCATAAAACTATAATTTATATCCGAGACCAAAACATGTTATATAGCTAAAAATTATATTAAGATTGATCGAGGCAACATATATCTACGTTTTGGTGGAGATATTTTAATAGTTCGAGCTGCCTCTAATACGTAACTAAACAAATTAAATATTAAAACCGACTGACATAAAAAACACATAACAATAACCATATTGGAAAATGAAAATATACACAGAACAAGTACATTTCGTGTGTTATTATTTTTTACTCTTTTTATAAATGTCTATTTTCCTTTTTACTTTATTTAGAGTAAGTTTGAGGGGAAAATGTAAATACACGATAACACTAAACATTTAATCGAGATCCACTCATCTCACCTACAAGGAGCACATATAAGCTAACCTGATTGTGTGTCAACTATGTGTAGTAATTGATATTAGGATCAATTGTATATGTTAGACACCATAATTACTTATATTTACATTCATGCTAGGAGCCTAAGATAAGGTTTTGTCAAAAAATAAATAAAAAGGATTAAGTATACGGTTAACACTATAATGATAAAAGATATACAATTATACTAAGAAACCTTATCTACTGAACTTTTTATTTTTCGCTCTGTCTCATATATCATGGTGACAAACAAACCAATTCGGTACAATCTGGTTTAAAGATATTAAATATTTTTCCAGGTTAGTTTAAAATGATTGGGTTGGAAAAACAAGATAATTGATTAATTAGGAAATTTGGAGAAAATTGTTGTTATTTAAGTTTTCTTACTTTAAATATGAAAATTGCATTTCTCGCAATAAGTATATAACAACAAATATTTGGTAGTATTTAAGCAGAAGACAAAAGTCACAACCAAAATCCAAACATATATATTTTTCAAACTTACAAAAATAAATTTTGTTTTTGTTTTCCAGTGACCATGTTTTGTAGGGACTGTATAATAATTTGGGAACATATAATTGTTCATTTATATGCATATGGTTCTAAGTTCTAACAAGGGGATATTTGTGAGGCCAATAGTCCATGTGAGTAGATTCAAGCCACAAAATGATGGTCATGGTCAGAGCTATGGGCCACAGACACACATGACACTACTTAAAATTCTCACGTTTTAATTCCGCACCACCCCTCTCATGGCTAACCAATTATCTTCATATAATTGGACCCATTATTACTTGTCTCATCAAATCTTAGTCACACACTAATCATATGCTAAATTTCAATAATATTATGTGTGTATCTATATATTAAGATTATAAGTCAATATATGTTGGTGACTATAATTAAACCCATTAACTAGTACTCATTGGACAAAGACCCTTAACCAACATGTTACTTTAGCTATGTGATATAATTACTTTTTTCAGTTTGGTTAGAGATCCTATCCATCTACCATAATCTAAGTTTTACTATAATCCAACAAATATATTAATTATATATGTTTACTGATGCTCTAATCATCAACTAATTCAATCATGAATTCGAATAAGGAGAGCAACATGTTACATGGTGTTGTTCATTGATCAGAAGATCTGATACGCAGCCGACTTTTATTATTTTAATTAAGCTACTAATTATTAATTATGATTGTTTTCTTGCATGATACTAGTAGTTATTGAGTAAGACAAACTATTGTTAACTAAACTAAGTTGGTTTATGATGTGAATTTAACTATTTTTATCGACATTATCGCAGGAACGCATGTCTCAGAGAATTTTATAATTTAAATAAATGCAATTTGCAGCAAAAGATATGTTAGGTCATTACTCATTAGTGTATTTTGGCAGTTTTTTCAGGTAAAGTCGGTTGGTCAAACTCTCTTATAGCTAGCCTATGCTGTATATTTATATATACATTTTTGTTGGTAGTGTATTACAACAATTATATATATATTTTTCCTCTTTTGTACTTTAGGTGAAATCATATGTTAGGCAACAAAAATATCTAAATTTATAACGAAAATTGTACGTATAAAATTTATTAAAAAAAGTTAGTTGGAAGAATTCAGATCAATATTCAGATAAACCTTCAAAACTTATAGAATTTTATATTTTCTTATCATTGAAACGTCTATAGACCAAATACGGTTGAAAGATTCAAAATTTGTTGGAAAAACCATTAAAAACCACCACCATTTGGTTAGTTTTATAATAATTTCAGTAATTTAAATTTTTTTATCTAGCATTCAACCTCAAATAACTACACACAGTTTTGGGCATTAACTAAAGCAAGAGAGTATCTTAAACAAGGTTTAGTAGGTTCAAATAATTAGTAAACAAATAGCAAAACAACGACCATGTTACTCATAATAATGGTCTTTGCAAGCCAATCATAAAGTTTGTTAGTTACTAGTTGGATTAATTAATGTGGATTGTTGGACCGACCGAATCCTACCTTTCAATTGAATTCAGTAAATCCAAAGCCACTATTCATCTATAAAACCAGCATTTTAATTTTTTTTTATGTGCACTTTCTTCCATAGGACAATAATAATCGATATGAATCTTGGAGAAAAGGTGACATGGTTTAACCATGTGATTCCATGTGGCCACATGAATCGAACCATGCATATTGCACATTTATGTATCATATTGTAACTCTATACGACT
The DNA here is from genome assembly GCA_900406295.1 of Aurinia saxatilis. NCBI lineage: Eukaryota > Viridiplantae > Streptophyta > Magnoliopsida > Brassicales > Brassicaceae > Aurinia > Aurinia saxatilis. The sequence goes on from OVAP01002745.1 coordinate 11,867, forward strand.
AATGCACATATATTCACATACTATATAGTTCAAACTTCAGACTCTTGTATAATATATGGTTGTATTTGTATATGCATAATTTTCAAAGTGTACGTAGCTATAAAGAACAATACATTTTGGTGCTCGAGGTACGTGGTCAGATTATAATTAGTCTAAACTCTTTTTTTTCTTGACGCCTAATAATTGAATTTTAGATCATCTTTCGAAACTAGGATCCATTTGAGAATAAAGATCCAGTTTAGGTATTACAATTGTAAAATAATAATTATTCCCTAACATTATGATTATGAATAGAACATTTTCCTCTCTAGACCAACCCTAATAATGCAAATTTTAAACTTTTGGTTTTATAAAATTGGTGCTGTGGAAAAATGGCACCTGAAGGCTTGCATGTTCGCTTAATTAAGAACGAATCAAATGATTATTTAATTAATGGTGTAATTAGTGGACTCTGATGCATCTACGATTGCTTGATTCAATTCAGCTTTCAAGTGGATGTTTACTCAACAGATAATGATCATACCAACCAGCTTAATTTAATCACTTACGTATTGTTATATAATTGAATCTCTTATGTATACATAATGGTTTGTTCTGCATCATTTTGATCTCACACTCTCAATTTTTTGTAGAATAAATTGCATTTATTCTTTTCACCTAATATTCATTAGAAAATTTTACAATATCGGTTTACCATCTACTTAAGTTAATATATCCAAACATGAATTGATAAAATCCGTACGCAAAACCCTAACAAGCAAACTTAACAATTATAATCGATTTCTACGTCTAGTACGTAATTTTCATTTAAAGAAAAGTTATCTTGTGAATTTAGGTCATAAATCAATTTTTAAGCGTAAAACTATCTAACTACTTTCATTTAATCAGTTGAAATAGTATCATATTTTAAATCTACTTAAAAATTCAATCAATGAATTATTGAACGGTTCTACACATTTTAAAGACAAGTTGCATGGTAAAATCTCTTATAAAAAAAAAAACAAAAAATCTCTCGATCCTATGCCAAAAATGTCAGTTTACACAATGTGATCAAGTGTATTTTCTTAATCAAGATCAATATCGTACGAGTAACTAAAGATTAAACGATTGCAGTGATAAATTCACAAAAAAGGAAAATTTAAAGCATTTTTTCCTCATGGTGTTTAACACTTCACGTAAACTCAGATTTCAACATTTTTGTCCACATATATAACTGTCATAATCTCACTTAAGCGTTGAAACAAAATTAGCAAAGCGCGTGAGGCACATTATACATTACTTTAAGAAACAAAATTAATCTATATTTAGTAACTTGAGTGGCGTTTAGGCACAACATTATTGATGTAATTGTTTTGGGTTGTGGTCTAGTGAGAACACAAAGATTAATACAATTTTTAATAATTCGAAATTTCGAGTCACAACAATGGAGAAGAGGCCACGTGTGGTGGTGCGATGTTAAAACGTTTTGATGTGGAGTCGACAACGCGTCTTAACCAAAAATCCAATTACCCAAATATCTATTTCCATTAGCCGTGGAATAATCAAACCCTACTAATTTCCAATTAATATATTAATCACTACCATTAGTCGTGGATCTTTTTTAAAAAAGAACATTCCAAAATTTATAAGATCGTGATGCGTGAAAATATAAGAATAATTGTTATGATTCATTTATATTTTTCAGAATTTGGTTTGATATAGTACTCTGAAACTAAAACATGTTTAAACTCGAATAATTTCAAAATAAATGATTCGATAAACAATAATTTTTAGTTATGAGTTGAAAACAAAACACAAACAATTTTGACGGTGAATTAGTAAATTAATTGATAACTATTTAAAATTTTGCAATCGTTGAATGAAAATATAAACCACGAATCAGATCAGAAGTTTGGAAGAGAATACATATGTCTAAAAACAATGACTGGTCTGTTTGTTATAATATGAATGTATAATATTCTAATTTTTTTTTTTATTATTATTTTTTTTTTGATAACCGTGTGCATCCCAAAACCTGCGGACAGGATGACCAAGTGGATTCGAACCCAGGACGGAAACTCCAGCTGGAGCCCCTTTACCACTAGACCAAAGCCACTTGGTTAATATTCTGATATTCATATGTTTATATGTAAATAGACTCGAGCTTGAGATTGAGGAGGTCTTTAATAAAAAATGATTCAGGGTTAACTAATGTTACTAATTTTTTTTCTTTTTCTTTTTCTTTCTTTACAATTTAGAGTCAAATGATCTATATACATATATTATCTCTTGGGAGCTAAGATCGATATTTCACCCTGTTTTTTTTTTTCAGAACCGGCCTACCAATAATTTGCTTGACCTATTCTTCTCCTAATGGGATAAGTTTCATGTAGGATCATCGAAGTAGCCGAGAAACAGGAGGCTTTTAAGGTGAGTCTCATTTAGTCATTTCTAGCACAATTTTGTTGAGAAAAGGGAAATTATAGATATTAAACCCACAAAAAGTTAGAACTAACAATTGAATATGATCTATTAACGAATGTTTCACGTTGTTGGTAGAGTGTTAATTGTTATATCTTAATTATAGGGCTAACCTCTTTCATAAACGACGAGCTGACGAAAAACAAATCATAACTAACGATGTGATTAATTATCTGATAATGGAAACGTTAATTTTATTTGTTTATTTTAAGTTACGTATGTAGGATTTTTGTATCGATTTACAATATTAATTACGAATTTAGTTATCAAGATTAATGTAAATACTAAATTAAATTCACATTATAAGGTTTTAGAATGTATTTTGGATTTTTTGTCTTGGGAAAATGAACTAAAACAAATCGAAATTTAACATTTTGGATTTTAGATCTCAGTCTCAAACTCACCAATGAAAAACGATACTCTATGTCTTCTTCATTTTTTACTACACTAGATACTAATATTAGAAATGGACAAAACACAAAAAGACTAATATTTCTTGTCAATTGTCATGAGAGAAAAACGAAAAAGCGAACAGGAAAAAAATCTGAAAACAAAAATACAACAAAGTTTTCATCAATCTGATGACATCAAATACAGGAATTACGACACATGTAAAAAGTTGTCAGAAATATTTAGAGAAAATGACTTCTTCTAAAAAGACCATAATACCCTTCTTTCTTCCTTGTATATATATTACACAACCCTCCCTGTCTCCTTTGCTCTCTCAAAACACACACTCTCTTCACAAATATGGACAAAACACAAACTTGGTCCTGAAGAAACCTCCCCATTAAAAACGCCACCGTTTTATCATCATAACACAAAAATGGCTTCCACTTCTACTACTACCTTACTTCCTTCTTCTTCAACTCAATTTCTTGATCGTTCTTCAAGATCAAGATCCTCTGTTTCTTCCTCTGTTTCTTTCAACATAAACAAAAAATCTTTCGTCTCTTCTTCTCTTCAGTCTCCAACTACCACATACCAACCACCTTCATGGAAGAAGCTACTCAACGATGTCACAAACCTAATCCCAAAACACCCAATACAGAGAACCGCCGCAACAATCCTAGACGCGGTGGAAAACGCCATGATCTCACACGAGCTCCGTCACCATCCTCTTCCCAAAACAGCCGACCCCGCAGTACAAATCGCCGGAAACTTTTTTCCGGTACCGGAACAACCGGTTCAACACAACCTTCCGGTAACCGGCACAATACCGGATTGTATCCAAGGAGTTTACGTCAGAAACGGAGCTAATCCGCTTCACAAACCGAACTCCGGTCATCATTTCTTCGACGGAGACGGTATGGTTCACTCGGTTCGGTTCGATAACGGTTCGGTTAGTTACGCGTGTCGGTTTACGGAAACTAACCGGTTTGTTCAAGAGAAAGAACTTGGCCGCTGTGTTTTTCCAAAAGCTATTGGTGAGCTTCATGGACATTTAGGGATAGCTAAACTAATGCTATTCCATACCCGCGGGTTGTTCGGTTTAGTAGACCCAACCCGCGGGATCGGAGTTGCGAATGCCGGTTTAGTCTATTTCAACGGTCATCTTTTAGCTATGTCTGAAGATGATTTACCATACCATGTTAAAGTGACACAAACCGGAGATTTAGAGACTTGTGGTCGGTACGATTTCGATGGTCAGCTTGAATCCACAATGATAGCTCACCCGAAAATCGATCCGGTTACTCGGGAGCTTTTCGCGCTAAGCTACGACGTCGTTTCGAAGCCGTATCTTAAATATTTCAGATTTGGTAGTGTTGGTGAGAAGTCACAAGACGTTGAGATACCTCTTGAGCAACCTACGATGATTCATGACTTCGCAATCACGGAGAATTTCGTAGTGGTACCTGATCAACAAGTTGTGTTTCGGTTACAAGAGATGATTCGTGGTGGTTCTCCTGTGGTTTATGATAAGAACAAGAAATCAAGATTTGGTGTTTTGAGTAAATATGCTGAAGATGGTTCGATGATTCGTTGGATTGAAGTTGAAGATTGTTTCTGTTTTCATCTTTGGAATGCTTGGGAAGAGACAGAGAGTGATGAAGTTGTGGTGATTGGATCATGTATGACTCCACCTGATTCTATTTTCAATGAACACGACGAAACACTTGAGAGTGTTTTGTCGGAGATAAGGTTAAACCTGAAAACAGGGGAATCTACACGTCGACCGGTTTTGTCCGAAAAAATTAATTTAGAAGCCGGTATGGTGAACCGGAATTTCTTAGGGAGGAAAACCCGGTTCGCTTATTTGGCTTTAGCTGAACCGTGGCCTAAAGTGTCCGGTTTTGCAAAAGTCGATTTATCTACCGGGGATGTTCAAAAGTATATTTATGGAGATGGGAAATATGGAGGAGAACCTTTGTTTATGTCCGGTGATGGAGAAGAAGAAGAAAATGGTTACATTCTGGTGTTTGTTCACGACGAAGAGAAAATAAAATCGGAGTTACAGATTATTAATGCGGTTAGTATGAAGCTTGAAGCTACGGTTCAGCTTCCATCAAGAGTGCCTTATGGTTTCCATGGGACATTTATTAGTAAGGAAGATTTATTGAAGCAAGCTTTGTGTTAATGTTTTAGAATTATAGATAAATGATAGTGATTAGTGAGTGAGGGATTTGTTACTTTGAGGGATTGTTGTACATTAATCCCCGGGATCAAGTCTCTAGAATTAGAGTTATACGAATATGTAATTAATCCGATTTGATAATTACTTACATTTGGTAGATTTGACAAGGCTTAAAGCAAGCTTTGTGTTTAGAACTATTATCTAATCAAAATGATTCGGTGACCAAAAGTCTAGTGTTGGCCTCGTTTGTTACTTGGGCTAATTAGTGATCTTAGAAAATTAGTGGTGTAATTAACAAAGAATGTTACTGATATTAAGTGTCGAATTATACGAAATTTTGCAGAATTATTGTTTCAAGTGTGTAGAGAAGGTTCTAAGAAGGAAACCAAAAATATCTCACATTCTCATGTGATATCTGCTGTTGAGAGTGGGTCCTAGTCTTACTTCTCTGCTAGTTTTCTTCTTGTCTTCTTGCAAATGACCGACTAGTTCCAATTTAAAATAATTTTCTCCACTTTTTTCTGTTAGTTTATACTGAATACTTCAGGGTCCGAATGGTGGCGATTTACAAAAAATCCACCCCGCTCCACACACAAAATGACCACCATTCATAGCCTAAAAATCTGTAAGAACTTTGAATTTAAATTTTATCATAAAAAATGTTTCTATTTTCATTTATGATTAAGTAAATCATGAAAATGTTAAAAAAAATTACGTCTAAATAAAATATTTCTATATTTTATAGTTTGGTCTCAACGAAAATAAACTCTTGATTCAAATATATATGGTTAGATAGTAATACAATTAAAAAGATATTAAAAATATATTTTAAAGATTTGTGTATATCTTTATGTATGTATATGATTATATTAGTTACACAATTAGGCCAATTCGTCATCTGTATAATTATATCTACCATTCCATCATTTCTTATGAAAATTATACAACTTCTTCCAATACTAAACTCTCATCAACTCTTATAAAAACAACATTAATGGTAGTGTCTTATGAATTTAATTGTTCTTTTATGTGTGGTTGATGAATAACTTGTATAACTCCAATATCCATTTTATGTTGTTTGCTAAAATATCATATTTAAACTTTAGAGCCAGAACACATTTTACTGTAAATTTGGTAGCTACGAGAAGAAATAATTTTGGATTTACGTTGAGGTTGTTACGCTTTCTAAATTGAGCATACTGGATACATCTCATAATTTTGGCTATATAGTGTATACTTTATTACATTTGATTTTGATGATATGATCTTTTATCCTACTCTTATTGGTTTCTGAAGTATGTATACGTAAGCCATTAAGCGATCTACATAAGCATTCGCATTTCATATTAGCCAATCTATTGATTCTATACTCCTTTGAGCATGCAATGCACTTCTTATCCACTCTTTTATTCGTCACACACATATTTATTAACTGTTTTATGTGGGTAGAATGGTTTACATTAAAAAATATTGTTATAATTTAGCTTTCAATATATGTATAGTTTGAAAATATATAATTTCTCGAACGTTAGAATTGATCATCTATTTTTTTTTTTTTTTTTTTTTTTTTTTTTTTTTTTTTTTTTTTTTTT